>JAQGAY010000824.1:0-19794 GCA_034698085.1 Polydesmus angustus | reverse complement strand
TAAAAAATTAATTCAATTTCATTAAAATTTGACTTTTTTATTCGCTTTTTCTAAACGTCGTATATTTATGGACACACTGTAGAAAAGCCACAACTTAATAAGTGCATCTAGAAATGGGTAGTTCATTTTTTTTTTCTTAAATAAATAATCAATAGTTGTCATTTAAATTAAATTTAAAAACAAAATAATTTTTAACTTTAAATAAATTAAAATGTTGTAAGGTACCGGTCCTAATTGTTTGAATAATTTTTTTTCTTTTTAACTTTTAATAGAATTTGGTAAAAATTATACAAATAAATTGCTCATGCTTAAACACTCAAAAGTTAAATCGATCAACTTAATAATTTATTTGTAGCATTGAACTTATTAAAAAAAGTAATATACAGTACGGTACTTATTTTTAAAATAAACAAAATTAAATATTAATTTTAAAAAGCAATATTTTAAAATAAAATTGTCGTTGAAATTTTATTTATGGAGTTTGCGGAATTAATATTTAAAGAATAATAACACACTATATATAATATTATTATCGTTTAAAATTAATTTTAACATAATAATCTCAAAATGAGTGTTGAGGTAATTTTTGGACCGATGAAATTCGTCATGAAACACTTCGGATTTAACCCACTTTTTGGTTTGTTTACAAATGAATTCGCGGCTAAACCTCGCACGATGACCGTCATAAGTCACCTTTTCTTCCTAACTCAATTAACCACCGTTCTTATCACTTCCTACCAAATGTATTTCGCATATAATTTTCAGCAGTTCAAAGGTTTGGTCTACTTCGGTACTTTCCTCTTCAGCCACTTATTCTATTGCATGATTTGCATCGGTCACTTTTTCATCGCTTTTCGCATGAAAACTCGTCTGGCCAACTACTTGCAAATGTTCTCCGGCGTCGAAACATTGCTAAAACCTCGGGAGAAGAGTTTGAGAAACGTAATCACTTGCTCCTTTTTTATTATTTGCGCTTTGGGACTATTGATGGTTTTCTTATTTTCGTATAACGCGACTTGTACCTCCAACTGCGACAACTTTTGGTTCATTAAACAGGTAATTACCACTTTAATGTACACGTTCACTCAATTTGGCGCTTTCTACCAACCTTCGTTCCTTTACGTGTGTTTTCAACTCATTCTCAAAAGCTGTTTTCAAGAACTCCACCAACTAATTCAAAAATTTAAAGATGAGGAAAATTTTTCTATACAAAAACTTGGTGAATTTCGACGGCTCTATTTGAAACTATGCAAATTATGTAAACACTTAGATTACTTGGTCCACCCACTGCTTTTTATTCGATTTATTGACAATTTCGCGCTTACCGTGGCTGATATTGCTTTAGATGAAGATTATGTAGCTTACGTCATAAATATCTCCAGCATTCTTTTTCCACCCATATTCGCTCAATTCACTTTGAACGAGGTAAGTCATTTCTCTTATTTGTAAACATTGTTGAAATTAATCATTATTGAGTTTTAAGGCAGTGAAAATATTACCGGAGATATTTTCAGCATTTGAGTTTGAGGGAAAAGATTATAAGAATGAGGTGAAATTAATCTTAAAATAATTATTAATTGATTTACTTGCTAATATTAGTTATTGTCATTTTAGATAGAGATGATTTGTTTTCAATCTCTTTATTTCCAACCCGCATTTTCAGCATCCGGTTTTTTTGTTATTAATGGAAATTTAATCTTTTCCGTGAGGAACATTTTGATACAAAATGGGCACAATAATATCTAAAATTGTTTTTTTTTTTTCTCTTTTAGATGGTCGAATCAATTATTTCATATATTGTAGTTTTCAGTAAAATATGTCATAGTTTTTAAAATACCGCTACAGCATAAATTGCATTCCATTGCACTAAGAAAAACTTACCGCATAATAATTTATTTTAAAAGTTGTGAAAATGGCTTCTACGGTATGCCACTTACCGGTATTAATTTTATGGAAATGACAATTTTATTTATGTCTAATAATTTTTTTCCCCCGACAAAAATAATGCACGTTATCTAATAAAATCAATCACAATAATCACAATCAATCATAATAACTCTGAATAGTGAATACTGTAGATACCGGTAATATTATTTTTCAGTTTTATTTTTTATATACTAGTACTGATTTTGAATTACCGTAAAAAAAAAAAAAAAAAAAAAAAAGATTTTTTATGAAATAAGTTTATTATTTTTCGCTAATTTTGCTAGTTTTTTATTTTAAATAACAAATTGAAGTAGTATAGAGAATTCTCAGACACGCGGTATACAGTATATTAATGATTTTCAAAACGAAAATTTAAAAAGTTTAAAACTTATGGATTTATTGTAATATACAGCATGCTATCGAGCAATAATAATTATTATCAATACAGTAGTATTATTCTATCATACAACAAAAGATTAATATTTAGGGAAAAAAATGGTTTTGAAAACTTAAATGCTAAAAATAATAAAACCCATCGATTTGATTACCAAAATTTTTACAATTGATGCAAGTTATTTTCAATGTCTCTGACTTAAAGAAAAAGTTTAACTTATTTCTTAAATTGTTATGGTGACAATATTTTTTAACAAAAATAAAGTAAAACTTGAAATTTACGTCAAATGCTGGTTCAATAAAAGTTTGAGAACTAGATACAAAACTAATCTGACTATAAATACCATACAATGAACGACAAATCCATTTTTTTTTTCATCAATCAACATCTGAAATCCGTGATAAAATATATCGGATTCAGCCCTCTGTTTGCGAATGAATAGAAGTAACTGGCTAGGAGGGTACTAGCCGGAAGTGTACACTTCTTACCGGCGCGGAAAGTGCTTCAAATTAATTTTCAAATAATTAGCAGCAATTAGATAACATTTTTATCGTTTTAAATTTACTATATAATCTCAAAATGAGTGTTGATGTGATTTTTGCACCGATGAAATTCGTCATGAAATATTTCGGATTTAACCCACTTTTTGGTTTGTTTACAAATGAATTCGCGGCTAAACCTCGCACGATGGCCATCATAAGTCACCTTTTCTTTATAACTCAATTAACACTCGTTATTTACCTCGGCTACGAATTATATTTCGACAATGATTTTCACCAGCAACTGTCTTGGGTTCAATTCGGTGCTTTCTTCGTCTGCCACTTATTCTATAGCATCGGTCACTTTTTCATCGCTTTTTGCATGAAATCTCGTCTGATGAACTATATGAAAATGTTCTCTGGCGTCGAAACATTGCTGAAACCTCAAGAGAAAAGATTGAGAAATTTAATCACTTGCTGTTTTTTGATTATTTGCGTCTTGGAAATATTGTCGATTTGCGTATATTCGTATAAATCGACTTATATTTCCAACTGCGATAACTTTCGGTTAATTAAAAAATCCATTTCCGCTTTAATTTACACGTTCACTCAATTCAGCGGTATCTATCAACCCGCGTTCCTCTACGTGTGTTTTCAACTCATCCTCAAAAGTTGTTTTCAAGAACTCCACCAACAAATTCAAAAATATAAAAATGAGGAAAATTTTTCTTTACAAAAACTTGGTGAATTTCGACGGCTTTATTTGAAACTAAGCAAATTATGTAAACACTTAGATCATTTGGTTAACCCACTGCTTTTTATTCGATTTATTGACAATTTCGTGTTTACTGTGGAAAATATTGTTTTAGATAAAGATTATGTAGCTTCCGCCTCAACTATCGCCAGCTTTCTTTTTCCATCCATATTCGCTCAATTGACTTTGAACGAGGTTGTATAATAATTATGTAAACATTGTTGAGGTTAATATTGAGTTTTAAGGCGGCAAAAATAATACCGCAGATATTTTCAAAATTTGAATTCGAGGGAAAAAATTATAAAAATGAGGTGAAATATCAAACTTATAATTATTAATTTATTTACTTACTAATATTAGTTATTGTTATTTTTTTCCAATCCCTTTATTTCCAACCCAAATTCTCTGCATCCGGTTTTTTCGTTATAAATGGACAATTAGTTTTTTCCGTGGGGAAGAATTTGATACAAAATGAGCATTATTTGTCTAAAATTGTTTTTTTTTTCTTGTAGATAATCGAATCAATTACTTCATATATTGTAATTTTTCTTAATATAGTTAAAAAGCTATAAAATAATATAAATAGCTTAAATTTACATTCGGAGTAAGTGACCGTATAAGGTTAGTATTTTATTTTAAAATTGCATGCATTATTGATCATAACAATAGTGTACATTATTTTGTATGCACAGACCGTAATAATCAACTGGCTCGAAAATACAGAAGTGTCTATCTTTTTCGGATATTTTCAATGAAAGAACACAGTACCGTATTGAAAAAACTCATCTACACACATTTATCTGTATTTTTACTTTTAATGTAAATTCATAGCTGAAAAAAATATATACTCAAATTTACTCGCCTATAAGACGCATTTTTTTAAATGTTTTAAGAAATCTGAAGAATAAATTTTAAGATACTGTTAGGGGTAAGTCTTACATGATGAGGCGTCTTTTAGGCGAATAAATATGGGTAACTTACCGGTTTATTATTTTATGGAATAAACAAATTTATTTATGCCTAATACTCGTAATAAATTTTTTTAAAAAATTTTTTACACGTTACCTAATAAAATTCAATGCAATTATTGTATACTTTCGGAGAGTTTCAGTCGCCCTCATGCGCAGAATGATATGAGTCACCTAGCAAAGTTTTTACAAACATTGAGGGTAGTAATGTATTTGGAAGGTGGTCGTAAAATTATTTTAAAAATGTTTTTATATCTTACAAAAATTAATTCAAATATTTTTAAAGACTTTTCTGGCAACTTGAGATAAAACTTTTTCTCTTGATTGATTTTTAATGCAAACAGCAAAATGAAATTTAATTAAATTTTTTTTGAATGCAAAGTCCACGTGGAATTAGTTTTTGCATTCAAAGCGTACGCTTTATATTTGATTACATATTATTTTGAAAAATCAATAATAGCTGTATTTCATAAAATGAAAATATTATTATTTTCTGAAAAAAAATATTAAAAGTACCGTATAAAAAAGAAGCTTATTATTGATTTTTTTTGTATAATCAAATACATGCAAAATCAATCCACACAAGGTTACTTAGGAGATTGTTAATTTATCAAACCGAGATATCTTTTTCAAAATCACGCATTTAACATAATAAGGATGGCGGTGTTCTTCGCGTTATATTTTTCGGTTTTTCGGCAGATTCAACTGTCGAGAAACACATCGAGTAAAGTAATATGGATCAGTGTACTAATTGTGGCTACTTTTTTCGCCACCTTACAAACTGTTGACGTCTTCACTTCATACTATCTGTAAGTTTAAAACATAATTATTATTATCGCGTAATTTAAATCTAGGATTAAGTTATATATCATTTATAACAATTTTTTTTTTAAATTTTTTTTATTAAGTTATAATAATAACTTATATTAGATGCATCCTAAAACTTTTAGAAGAGTAATAAACAGTACATCTTAATAAACTTGATTAATGTTTACATTTTTCAAGAAATTGTATTTTTTAACACAATTTTCTAACCTGATTTTTAAATAAGGTTTTCGAAGACGGAGTCAATATCGGAGGGAATAATCAGCAAAAATAATTTGGCGGTGACAATTTGTTTTAAAAATCGGTTTAATTATTCCGATGTAAATGATATGGCAAAGGCAATTTTAAATAAAGTATTTGTCATTAAAGTATTAATAGATGAGATAGTTTTTTTTTATGATGGACATTTGTTACAGTTGAAGAATGAGGATTCTTCTTGCGATCCATCCAAACCGTCTTTATTTTGTCTTTCTCTATTGAGCGAACAAGATCGATTTGATATCGGATACAAAATTGAAGATTTTTTAGATGAAAACCCGATTTATAAGTAAATATTTTTTAAAAAATTTGATTTTTTTAAAATTAGGTAAACTAATAAAATTAATTTAGAAAGAGAAAATTATTTAATAATCTGTTTTACGGAAACTGCATCACTTTTAAATACGAACAATCTCAAGGTTTCATAAACAAGTAGTAATAACTAATGCAAAAACCATAATTACAATTTTTCTATCTTTTATTAGATGGAGCATTTAGTTTCATAATTCCTCCCGCTTACTTAAAACTAGTAGTTCCGATTCTAGTGGTTCACGAAAAAGGTACGCTTCCGGTGTTTAAACCAGGGGACCGTATTTATGTAGATTCCAATGCGATTAAAATTAAAGTTGAAGCCAAAATGGCAAGTTTTTTAAACGCTAATTTTAATTATCTAAATTAAGTTGTATCAAATGTTAGACAATTTACGATGAAACGTATAATATTAGCGAAAGCGAAGAATCTACAAGATTAGAAAACTACAACTATTCAATGGATGTGTGTAAATTTATACGGAAAAGGTTATTAGTAAAAGATCAAATATTTTTGTTTGAATTTTCAGAGCTGCGTCGATCGATGTTTATTTGCATTAACTAAAAAATTTTGCAAGTGCATTTTGGCTAAGTCACTTCTCGGAAAAAATGACGAGAAGCTACCCATATGTTTTCGAGGTACCGGTACATCGCACAGTAGTAGTTTTTTGCCGCTTGAATTTAAATTTATTATTATTTAAATATTAATAAACAGGTTGTAATCAAATCCCAGAACACGAATTTACAAAAATATGCAACTGCAAGCCTTCTGCAGGGTAAGATTACGAATATAATTCCAATCTATAGGGTGTTCGTGGAACTTAGCCAATTTTTAAAAATGAATACATCAGTCAAATTTTAACGAAAATGCGTTATTTTTTTTAAATTTACATTCATCGACATATCAAATTTATTTTTAAAAAACAATTTCTAGAATATGACCTTCCTAGAATATGACCTTCTTATATAAAAAATTTTTCCTGGATAAAAAATTTTTCTTGGATAAAAAATTGTTCCTGGATAAAAAATTTTTCTCGGATAAAAAAATTTCCTAAATAAAAAATTTTTCCTGGATAAAAAATTTTTCTCGGATAAAAAAATTTTCTTGATTAAAAAATTTTTCCTGGATAAAAAATTTTTCTTGGATAAAAAATTTTTCCTGGATAAAAAATTGTTCCTGGATAAAAAATTTTTCTCGGATAAAAAAATTTCCTAAATAAAAAATTTTTCTCGGATAAAAAAATTTTCCTGGATAAAAAATTTTTCTCGGATAAAAAAATTTTCCTGGATCAAAAATTTTTCTAGACGAAAAAATTTTCCTGGATAAAAAAATTTTCCTGGATAAAAAATTTTTCCTGGATAAATAATTTTTCTCGGAGAAAAAAAATTTCTTGGATAAAAAATTTTTCTTAGATAAAAATATTTTTCTCGGATAAAAAAATTTTCCTGGATAAAAAATTTTCCTGGATAAAAAATTTTCCTCGGATAAAAAAAATTTTCCTGGATGAAAAAATTTTCCGGAATAAAAAAATTTTTCTTGGATAAATAATTTTTCTCGGATAAAAAAAATTTCCTGGATAAAAAATTTTTCCTAAATAAAAATATTTTTCTCGGATAAAAAATTTTTCCTGGAAGTTAGGGAGGTCATATTACAGAAATTGATTTTTATTCTAAAATTTGAGATGTCGATGAATGTAAATTTAAAAAAATAACGCATTTTCGTTAAAATTTGACTGGTTTATTTATTTTTGAAAATTGGCTAAGTTGCGCGAACACCCTATACAATGAGTTTGCATAACTGAAATTTGCATGACAGCTTCGTATTTTGGAAATTTTATTATCATTAATAAAAAAAACTTGTGACTTTTTTTTATTATTTTTTTTAAATTATTAGGAGCATTAGCTATTCTGCAAGCAAATTATTTGTTACGCCTAAAAATAATCACTTACACATGGTGATGAATTTCATCCGTTTAAAGTTTTTTTTTTAACAAGCTCTCTTTATTTATTTATTTCATTTTTTACAAAAACCATTTCAGATAAATATTATAAAAAATTCTAAACAACAATTTGTATTAAATAATGAAACAACTGCCGATTACTATTTAAATAGGTGAACTTTTTTAAGTTTCGTTAACCTTTGAGAAGAGAATCAAGAATAATGTTTATATTATTTAAATTTTCTATTTTAGTGATCCTGAAATTATTAAAACTGAAATTTTAATATATATTTCGTTGGTTGGAAAAATTGAAAGCCTGCGTTTGCTCTTCACTGTATGTTAATCAAAATTTTGACTACTCATGATATTATAAAAAAATCTAAAATTGGCACGATTCTAGTTGGAAGATGCGTTATTCCAAATTGGGCAGATATGGAGCATCTGGTGTGGGCTTTCAGCTTTGGTTCTACTGGTTATCGCTTTCCAATTATGTGGTAGATCGTCCAACCAATGCATTTCCATTTGGCAAAAATTAATTTACTTGAGTGGATTACTGTTTATTATTATTGTTATGATTTTTCAAATTCATTCAAGAATCCGGGAATATTCAAAGTAAGGAATAAACGATTAAAGATTTATTATTACATACAGTTACTGTAGAACTCGCATATAAACAATACCGAAGAAACCGAACCTTTTAAAGTCTTTATACCCGAGTTTCGTTACATACGAGTACATCGGAGTTTTTTTTATGTTAATGCATTTAATTGCCACGGAACCCAGAAAAATAACATTACACCTGGTACGGTTTTTACACGGGAGATACGTTCCTGAAAAACACGTGTAAAAAAAAGTAAAGGAGGAATTCTATGACATTATATATGGGCTACCGAAAAATACCTACAGTATTATTAAATTATAATTAATCCATAAATAAAGGTACAGTAATATCCCGCAATAATGGCGTTTGCAATAATAGCGTTTCGCTATATAGTGGCGCTCTTAAATTTTTATTTATTTTTTTTAAATTTAAATTTAGGAACCCAAATAGTATAAATATAATCAATAAAAATACTGTACTGTACATATAGAAATAAATAAAAGCCTAAAATCAACATTCTCAAGAGGATAATCTTTGCAAGTGTATTATCGGTATAATATTAAATATGTACAGTACAGTACATGTATAATAATACAATTTTTAAATCTGTACAGCATTATACAGTATATAAAATAATTATGTATTACATGTATATGTTAATTTTTATATTTCTATTTATTTTTGAGTTTTAATTTCAGTGTTCAGGCACTCAAAAGGAAAAAAAGTCCCATAATTCACTTAGTGGCGTTTAGCACTTAGTAGCGGGGATCCGGTCCCAATTACGCCACTATTGCGGGGTATTACTGTATGAAAAATTTGAAAAAATCCCAAAATAAGCAAAAAATATTTTTGAAATTGGTTAAAACAGTACCAGGTGTATATCCTATAGCTGTGTCGTTATAAAAAAAAGTTCTACTGCATTAGCATTTAAAATTAGTTCAATTTTTACTAAAATTATTTACAAAATATTTAATAGATTTCCGGTCACAAAAAATGAAACAATAGCATCGCAAGTTAAATCTGATTTCCCCACGGTTTACGTCTGCTCTTACACTAGAGCCCGTTATGAAGATCTAGTTACCTACGGAAATTACTACGACGTACTTAAGTCGATAGAAACTGCTTATCACAATCGAGTAAGCTGAGTTATTTTACCCAGGCTGATATCAATATGAATTTTTAATAATTTTAATTTTTTTTTACTTGTAATTGAAGAGTTTTGCAGATATGGTTTCGATTTATAGAGAACAGTTAACCACTGCCGAAAAACTTTCTCTGCTACCGATTGTAAGAAAATCATTCGAATCTTGTATGTTGTCCAAAGACAATTTTAAATCTGCGCAGATGTGCGGGTATTTCAAATTTAATTTTAATAATAATATTGTACAGTATTCCGTACAGATTGTTCAGTCATTTTATAATTTTAAAAAACACATTATTTTAAAATGACAATTATATTTTATGATATTATTTTACTGTTACATTCTGGCATCCAGTAAGAAAGACATCAAAAAGTTTGTTTTATTTGATGATCCGATAAATTGCGCTGTCTTGGATGAAAGACAAACAAAAAAAGGAAACCCCACAGGTAAGCTACTGTATTTTTAAAAAAAATTAAAATGGAAGCAAAACGTGTAAACAATTTAATTACCTTTTTGAAAGACGATACTTTTTTAATTTTTAACGCATTACCGTACTGTTTATAAATTATCATTAATTTTCTAAAACCCATTTTTTAAATTTTAAATTCACAAATTGCGGGTCATTTTCTATTTATTATTATTAATATTGTTCAAAAATGAATTTGTTTCCAGATTTGCTGCTTTCAATCAGATTTCCATTCTCGGGATTTTTAACGGATGACACAAGATTTCTGATAACATTAAATCCGTTAAGTACGATACCGAGTCTAGCGAAAAACTCACCTAGTGATTTAATATACATTTCACCCGGAGATTCGCTCCATGTCAAATACTCATTAGTACGAAAGCAAATTATTCTTATTTTTTTATATTTATAAATTTTAAAATTTGTTATTGAATATTGTTGGTAATAGACGGAAACGAATAGACTTCCGCATCCTTACGAATCGAATTGTCAAAGTGAAAAGTTGAAGTATGAATCATGGCCGATTGAAATGGAAAATGATGAAACATCTATGCCTTACGATTATAATTACGAGGTTGAGGTTATTGAATAGCAAGTAAACTTGATTTTCTACTAAACTTGTTTTAAAACAGGATTGTCTTAGCATGTGTTGGTTGCAACTTCGTAAAAAAACAGACGATGAAATCTCAGTCAACGGTTTGTAAAATTAGATAGCTAAAAAAAACATGAAAGGGTTTTTAATAATATACTTTTTAATTGAAAAATGTAGATTTAGAAAAGTGCAATTGTCAAATTCCTTGCCAGTATTTCAAATTCAAGCGCAGTAATTAAATGAAATATACATTAATAAACTCTTTTTTTTAAAAAAAAAAAATTAGGGAGAAAAAATATAAGCTGGAAATTTCTCAAGAGGAATCGGTGTATAAGATGGTAAAACATTTCGGTTTATAACTTTCAAAAGTAGTGTTTGAGTTAATTTTTGTAAGATCATTTAATCGAAATCGTGCTTAACATTTATAAATTTTCAAGTGTAAATATATTTTTTGAAAATGTATTTGTCGTATTTTTTTTATTATTAATTTGATAATTTTTTTCAATTTCTTGAACACTTTTTTATATTATATGTAAATCATAACCTTTATTAACAAAGTGACAATGATCTTATTAACAGAAAGTCAGAAATGCAAAATGTTTGGACAAAACTAGCTTATGTGTGTACACTTGGTGAATAAATAATTTTAATATGCAGTATTTTATTTTAATATTCGCAAAATGATTTCAAATAATAGCATTAAAAAATTAATGTATGACTTTTAATTTTAGGTCTCCTCAATGCACCATTTGGAAAACAAGGACTACAATTGGCGTGGACATGAGTTATGAAAAGTGTACTCATGAGCATAGATTTTTGGAATATTTGAAGTGAAGCATTTATTTTATTTTAATAACGTTTTAAAACCCGTATTTTAGTTGTAAATAAAAATGATAAGAAGTGCATTCTTGTCTAATTTCAGCTTCGGCAATGCTTTGGTTCGTATTCAAAGACATTCATCAAACAAAAAAGTTATTAGCGATATACCTCAAATTAAAGTAAATAAAAGTTTTTTTTATTCGTTTAAAGTAAATGTAGGTCTAATACTTTAAAATTTTTTTTTTTTTTACAGTTTGAGTCACTTTTAAGTAGTATTGTTTGGATTCTGAGAGTGTGGATAGGCCAGTCTTTTCTTAATTTATTTGTGGGACTGAGCTCAATCATTTTCTGCATTTTATCTTCAATATATAAGTTAATTTGCAAATTCATTTAGATTTTTTTATCTTTTCAAAGAAAACGTAACTTATCTAGTGATTGAATTATATTTTACATGGCAATCTACACAATGCACATATAAATGATAGTAATACCGGGTATCTAAGAAGGTACTATACAACTTCTTCCGCAAATTAAAATAAGATTAAAAGCGATAAACTTAAAAAATAAATATCAAGCAGAAATTGCATAGGACTTTTGCCGATATCCAGTATTATTATAGCGCTCCAATAGTATAATTATATGTCACAAAATATTACTCTGTAGTAAGCAAAACTTAAAAAAAAAAAAATAACCCAGCAAACACAAACGGAGGTTTAAATTTTCTGTTAAAATAAAAATGTCAAATGGCTTAATAATTCTTATAGTGAACTTAATTTATTTGCTGAGTAATAAACTTACAATATTTAAATGTAGTTCTTTAGAATTTTAGATGCAGACACTTTTTAACAACATTATTTTACACGAAAAATATTTTTGATTGATTTTATTTTTGGAAAAAAAAAAAAAATAACCTTTAATATTTTTGCTATACAAAAATATTGTAGCTAAGTTTTACCCAAAAGTTTTATGAGCATGTTTTTATTCAAAAAAAAATCTATAAATTTTTAGCAGCAACAATTTATTTTTATATTTTCGTTTATAAAAGTATTATATCCAAAAGTACAACTTTTGGTTATTTTATTTAAAAAAAAAACACTAACCTTTAAAAAGTTTTTTTTTAAGTTATTGCGACATTTTTAAAACTTTTTGATACAAATTTATTGTCATGTGCATAAATTAATATTTTTATTTTTTTATATAGAACTTTGTTGGTGGTTTCAAAGTTATCAAAAATTTATGCTACTAGGTAACGAAAAATACACTCACAAGTCACAAATATAAAACATGGTTGTAAATAACGAATTTCAGTTTCAAAACATTTTAAGAAACTGTGAAAAATTTAATATAATTTGTCAGTAATTTTAAAAAAAAAAAAAAATGGGTGAAACTAGTTCAACAACAATTGACTACATTTTTAAACCGATGAAATTTGTAATGAAATATTTAGCGTTTAACCCTATCTTTGGTTTGTTCGTTGACGAATTCGATACCCATCCTTGCCTAATGACCGTTCTTAGTAACACTTTCCTCACTTGTCAATTAATAGCCATTTTCATCACAGTTTTCTATTTTTATTTTACTTTTAATTTCTATTATGTGAAAGACGTGGTCGATTTCGGTTCTTTCGTCTTCAGTCACATCTTTTTTACCATCGGTCACATTTTGATTAATTTTCGAGTTAACAAACGTCTTTTAATCTACTTGAAAAAATTTTCTCGCGTGGAAGATTTATTACAACCTCGTAGAAAGCGTTTGAGAAATGTAATCACTTTCTGGTTCGCCGTTATTAACATTTTTGAAGTTTTATGGACCGCTGTCATCTTTTACAATATTATTTTTTACTTAACTGATGATGATTCTTTATGGCTCATTGCAGTTATTGTTTGGACATTAATTACGCATTTGTTCACTTTACTTGGAGAGTTTTTCCAACCGCAGTTTTTGTATGTGTGTTTCCAATTGATTTTGAAGCACTGTTTCATCCAACTGGCAGAGCAAATCCAAGAATATAAAGATGAAAAAAAAGAGGAAAATTCATTAGAAAAATTGAAAAGATTTCGACAAATTTATTTCCATCTCTGCAAATTGTGCAAATTGCTAGACTATGTGGTCCATCCGGTGCTTTTTATTAGATACATCGACAATTTCGCGCTTATTGTCACTGATATTACACTCCTCAAAGATTATTATGGGTCAATTGTAAATATTCTGTACATTGTTTTACCTCCAATATTTGCTCAATTGACGTTAAACAAGGTAATTAATTTTGAATTACTAGTAATTAAAATATTTAAAGTTTTTATTCTAATTTAGGCTGGGAAAATAATACCTTTGATAATTTCAACATTTCAATTCGATAACAAAATGTTTCAAAACGAGGTACAATCCCTAATCAATTTTAATGAATTTGTAAAAAAAACTATTGTACCGGTATGGGTTTTAGATGGATATAATTGCGCTCCAAACATTTTATTTCAAACCTCATTTTTCAGCGTCTGGTTTTTTCACCATTAATGGATATTTAATTTTTAGCGTGAGCATAATTGAGATCATTTTTAATTAAAATTGGATTAAAAAGTGTAATTGTTTTTATTTTAGATGACTGAATCGGTTGTATCTTACGTTGTTGTGTTTTACAAAATTTTCGTGTCTGTAATAACAGACAAGATTAATAATGAAATCCAAAAGATTGGGGGAGGGGGAAATTATTGATGTTTGACTTTAACCACAAACAATATTTTTATCCTAATTATTGCACAAACAAATTATACAATTGTTGCGTTCAGCAATTAAAGGACAAATTTATTGTTAAGTATTTCATTATAAAATCTAAATTTATTCTATTTCATACATAATTATTGCATTTGTTAAATTTAAATTTATTATATTTGAAACATTCAGTAATTACCGGTACATGTTTTGCAATTGTTAAATTTTACATTGCCGACGTTTTAAAAATTTACAAACAATTCTTTAAAATAATATAAAATTAGCAGAGGTATTTAAAAAAATAATATTGCACTAATTAATCTGTTAAGATCATAATTTAAATGTAAGTAATGTTTTTTTTTTAAAATGAAAACCATGTAATTAGCGTAAATACGTGTTACTAGGGCGTAATTTATTATTTAAAAGTTATTATTAAACAAATGTTTATTATCAAACAATATTTTTAAATTGTGATATATTTCTTAAACAAGTATTTAGAATTGTACGAACGATTTTATTAAATGTTGGAGTAATTAAATTAATGCAATTTAAATTCGAGCCTGAGATACTACTTTCTCTTTTTTTGAATTAAATTATTAATTTGCCAAATGCCGACAAATAGCAATTATTTAAGGGTAAAATTATTGCATTATTTTAATCGCTCGACAAGTTTTTATCATTTTTTTAAATTAAAATTCCCAGACATCAACGTGCGTAATTTTTTCTTGTGGGAAACTTAAATCCACTAACCGACTAAGCTCGATGATCATAAAAATCAAATAATAATACGAGTGATTATTAACAACAGTCAACACAGTGGGTCGTGTTTTGCTGATACGCGTTGTTTTTTTTTTTATTTTTTTTTATTTCATTTAATTGTCATTATATAGAGTTCAAATGAGATACAAAGTTAGAAGAGTAACAAAATGTTAAATCAAATAAAAACAACAATGAGCAAAACAAAAAAACAGTAACATTTTTTAACAAAACTAAATTTCTAAACGTCCAAAACAAGGCATCTCTCCTGATTTGGTCGTTAACAATTGAGCAGCTGCTCAAACAACTTAAAGCCTGATACGATCCTTGACGATATTTTAAATGCGCGTCAGAACATACCATCTGCTGATTTTCATCATACCCAAGACACAATTGCATACGTCAGTTATAACCTCTTTAAAAAATTTAATTTTCATCTTTTAATTAGTGATTAGACGTAGTTGTTTTTTAAATTTTTTTTAGGGGAAAAATTGTTGCAGTGACTCGACTATAGAAATGCATTATTTTAATTAAAGTTATGGACTTTCTCATTTACAACGTGCATCCATTCGGAATCAATTCAAAATTTTCCGGCGTTAAACATAAAAACCAAGTTCTACTTTATTTAAACAACAAAATTGTTAACAAAATATCTAAAAACTTAAATCCAAAATTTCCTATTGTATTAGGGGGGTTTTTTAATTCATTTCAAAACTCCCCAAATTAAGCAAAAATATACAAAAAGAATTCACTTAAACGAGAAACTAAGCAGCGTTTTTGACAAGAAAAATGCTCGGTATATATACAGTAAATTTAACAGATAAAGTTGAAAGATTCTCCATTTTTAAATACTGTACTTGATTCATATGATTAGTAGAATTCTCTAATTAACGCGAAAATATTACTGTGACTTAATTTTTATTGAAGCACCCTGTATCTTGTATCCTTGAAATATCTATCATACGCATTATTATGCTCTTTCATGCAAATATAATAATGGATTAATCAATCATCCTTAGTCTTCCTTATTGTGTAGCAAAAATTATTCAGCTGTTGTCATGGTCATTGTCGCTGATAATGGCACATTAAATAATCCATTTATTTCCTTTTTCCAAAAAAAAAAACAGTTTTCTTCATTCATCGAAAGAGTTTTCTCGGTTATAATGACTCGCTTTCATCTCATCCAACAAACACAATATTTTAAAATATGCTACTAAAGTGTTTTTTTCTTACAAAGCTTAAGCGTAAAATTATTTTCAATTTTAATTAAACATTTTTTTGTTTAATTGAATAATTATAGGAAAGTGCTTTTTGTTTAAAATTGATAATGGTACCGGTACATTAAAACAGGTTAAGTTGTTGTAAATTCGAGATAAAGGATGATAAAAATACGAGCGAATCAATTATTCCCAGCCACCTCTATTGCACAATAGAATGTTTTTAATAAAAATAGATAATTTTAATCCATTCATTTCTTGTAAATAAAAATGTTGTTATGGTAAATTTGTTACATTTCGAGCATATATATAGAGGACGACAATTACAAAAATATAAGTCACACGACAAAATAGTTACCGTAGCACACAAGCGTCAGAAAATATTAATTAGTAGCAAACAGAAAGTGAATTAAAAAGCTTCAAGTAAACTCTGTAATTATTCTTACACTTGCTCCGTACTAAAGACGTCAATTACGAAATACTTTCAGTTTTGCTTAAGCAAAATTTGTTGATTTAATTTGACAAGAAAAAAAAAATGAATGAAAATTCAATTTCTTTCATCTTTCAACACGTAAAATTCGTGATGAAATATTTCGGCTTCAACCCTCTGTTTGGTTTCTTTATGAACGAATGGAATTCGAAAGGAATTAAAAGGCTGCTTTACATGACCATTTCTAAAATCTACTTATTTTGCGGCGTATTTACTTACAATACCGGCATGTATTTCATGTTACAAAGTCGCGACAAGGTATCTTTAGGCGGTAAAGCCACACTTGCCGTGTACTTAACCGGCAACGTAATTTTTGTTCTCTCAACTATAATAACAAACTTACTCGTCGATCGACGTTTAACTTATTACATTCAATTTTTACGCAAACTTGAACCGCTTTTGCAGCCGAGGAAAAGCCTTTTACGGCGTAACATTAGCTGCGGTTACGCTCTCATTAATGGCTTTGGCCTTGCAAATTCTATTTTAATGATATTTTACGGCATGTCGAAATTGGAAGCGTCGTTCCTCTTAAATTACTACTGGCCGAGTGTGGGATTGCTCACCTCCATAAATCCCTATTCCATGCCGCAATCTATTTACATTTATTTTCAACATATTTTGAAACACTCGTACGAAGAGTTAGCCGTTTCAATTCAAGGAGAAAAACACGATTTGAGCGGACGGGAAGCTGTTAAGATGATAAAGAAATATAGACAATTGCATTTGAATATGTTCGAGGCTTGTAAACAACTGGACCAAATGGTTCATCCGTTGATGTTAATCAGATACGCCTTCGATTGTATCGTCATCGTATCCAGCTACTCCTTGGCTTTTTCCCAAACCAGCACTATTCAAACCTCCAGCTTCATCTACGGAACAGCGAGTTTACTTAACCTTATATTGCCCGCAATATTTGCTCAAATGACCACAAATTCGGTTGGTTAAATCTGATAACTTGAAATAACTTTCTAAATTGATTGCATTTTTTTTTTCCATTCAAGTGTTTGAAAATGGTGCACCATGTTTTGGATTCCGTCGATGTCAAAGATCGGAAAGTATCGTTTGAGGTACTTTAAATTCGTAACTAATGATAATGCATGAAAATAAGCAAATTTAATTATAAGATACGATACAATGAAAATATTGAATCAATATTTTTATTTTTTTAAAAAAAAAACGTTAAAAAAACACGAATACAATTGATTTCAATTTATTGACAATCTGATTAATTGTTAATTTATTGATGTAGATGGAGAGTTTTAAGTTACAAATTTTGTATTTGAAGCATGAGTTTTCAGTATCAAAATTCTTCATGTTGAACGGAAACTTAATGTTTTCAGTAAGTACATCAGTTCTGTTTATAAAACTTTTCAAACGTACGTAAAAGCTTGGTTTTTATTTTATTATTAATAGATTGCGGAAAACATAATCTCTTACACTGTTATTTTCTACAAAATTTGTTTGTCAACCATGCGTTGAGTACAGTATTATAAAATATCAATTTAACTGGGATCAGCTTTATGTGGTATAATTTCACAACAATTGAAAAAAAAGTACTAGTTTAATTTATTAAACTTAAATTATTCTTATAGGAATACCTCGTGTACATTAAGAAATAGTTATAGGTATATAAATATCCTTTTAATACCTTTAAAAAATCGCTATTGATTTCTACCCGAAGCTAATGCACGAAAAAAATTGCCCATTTTGGCAATGAAATACAGTATTTTATTTTGAATGAAAACTTACTTTTTTTTTTGTAAAATAATTTTAAACTTATTAATTGATTATTTTTTTTTTAATAAAATGTTGTTGTTAAAAGAATTTGTTTATATTTGCGTATTTCCGCATTGTTGCAGACATAATTTAAGCATAATAAACAAAAAATATTAAACGCAAAAACGACCATCAAACAATATTTTAAAATTGTGAGACATTTTTTAAACAGGTTTATAAAGGTTTTATTAACAGGTTTTATTAAAATTGTTGGGTAGTTAAGTAAGTTAGCGCCACTTTGAAAAGCTTAAATCCAAAATTCCCCATTGTTTTGGGATGGTATTTAAACTCTTAAAACTCCCCAAAATCAACCAACCCTCCAAGATTAGCAACAAAAAAAAATAATAATAATTCACTTGAATAAGAAATAGAGAAATAAAGAACAGTCTTTTGACAAGAAAATTGTTGATAATTATTATCTCGGGCACCAGGTAAAATAGCAATGATTAAAAGTAAAAATTGCGTTTTATTTTTCCTAAAATTTGAAACCAAAGCATAATTTTTTTTTTTTTTTTTTAAATATAACAGGTTAATTTTATTTTTGTCAATGTAAAGTTTTAAAGAATATTTTGTTGCACGCTGTCGCTGTTGGTTTCCTATTAATAAATTAGTTTTAAATAAGCGTGTTCATTTTGTAAAGAATTATGTTTTTCCTTAGTGTTTTCGCATTCGAATTTATTTATGTTGAGAACATCGTTGTCTTTGGTTTTTGGAATTGGAATTAAATAGTCGGGCTCATTCACACTTTCCGTCGACGACATCGAGCAACCGGAGTCGGCGTTGTCTGTCACATCTTCATTGCTGAATCTTTTCGGAATACGAGTAGGCCTACGTAGAAATCTTTTCTTCGCGGAGTATCTGAATAAATTATTAAATTTGTAATAATATTTAAAATACGGTAATATTAAACGACAAAAAATTAATATTTCTTACAACAAGTAGTAATAAATTCCCACGAGAATAGCGATGCACGCAGCCGTAACACCCAAAGCGATCCCTATACATTTAATAACTAGAATTATTATTTTGATTAGATGTCTTTAAAATTTTGTTTGTTAATTTATTTAAAGGATCAGGATTGTTGTTAAAAATGTAGAGAAAATTTATCAAATGACGGGGGAAAAAACCGACATCCGCTTTCTCATTTTTCCGACAAGGAATGATTCACCAACAAAAAAAAAAAAAATATATATATATATACAGTTCTTACTTTTAGTAAAATAAATGCATTATTTTTTTTAAAAAATATAACGTGTGTCCATAAATATACGACGTTTAGAAAAAGCGAATAAAGAAATCAAATTTTAATGAAATTGAATTATTTTTTTAATATTTACATACAACAACACCTCCGATTTAATGATAAAAAACAAT
>JAQGAY010000823.1:0-19801 GCA_034698085.1 Polydesmus angustus | reverse complement strand
TTGGAAGAATTTGGGTGGAATTGTTACAATCCAACACTTTTTTCTTTTATAAAGGCACCGTATCTTATAACACAACTTTTAAAGCACAAATTTTAACGTTTAAAACATTTTCTTCATTTGAAATCGTTTGTCGAGATGACCTTTCCTTTCCGAGACCAAGCGTCGACTACCGTGCGTTGTCATTGGCTCAAACACTGGATATATTGTCCCCGGATAAATATCCGAGAATCAACTCAATAAACCGGACTAAATGTTCCTAGTTAAAATTATTAGTTTTATGAATGGTACTGTACCCGTTACTATATCGTTACCAATTTAAAGTAGGGGCCTATCGAAAAAACATATTTTTATGTAATAATTATAATAAAATATAAAATGAAAATTTTTGCCTTACTGGAAAAATTTTAATAATTATAAGAGTAATAAAAAAAATCGAGAATCGAAGAAAAAAACAACATTAATTAAATTTTAAATATTAAAGATGAAAACCTTAATTATATACAGTAGACCTACGTAATTAGCCAACAGGCATGAATAATAGAATAATTATAAAAAATATACCTATAAAATAAGGTTTCTAATTAATTAGTATGAATGTGCGGAATTTGTAGGATGTGCGAAGTCAGCCAAATTTGACATAATTGTTTGGTTTTTGCTGTCACATCCTGACCGACTTAATTCAGGTGCAGCTTTCAGAAACCGCAAAAAATTAAGAGAAGCTCAAGAGGCCAGAGTAGCACCCCAGAAGCTGGCTTAACTTTAGGGCTCTGAAAACTGATCTTTCCAACGGGGCAAAGGGCGAACGCAACATATTATTAAACCAATATCAACAACTCCTTAAAAAGCCCAAAAAAATTAAGACTTAACAGGTTTATGACGCTTTAAAAATTAAAATTCTTGAAAACAATTCAGGAATAATTTAATTTTTAAAAAAATACAAAGATACAGTATTTACACAACTTAAGGCAATTTAGTTACATATACGCAGCCCAGCCAATATACATTTGACTGAGATTTTCTTGGTCAGTTGCTTCCTGGAAAATAAAAATTACAGAAATACAAATACTGTACTGTATTTCAAAAAATTTCCAGAAAGTTTACCTTAATAAGAGCTGTGACTTGGCCCTCAACCGACAAAGGAAAAGGATTAGGTTGTGATCCTTTTTTAAGAGCCGCTGTTTTAGTAACGTACCCTTTTAATCGACTCTCAATATCTTGAACGTGAACTTTTGCCTGTATTAATTTTTCTTAATTAATATTAACTAAGCTCTATATTAAAATTTCTTAATACTGTATATAGATTCAATCTAATGTTTTTTAAATATAATTTTAAATAATTACTGACCATTTCGTTTGTAATTTCTCCTTGTCCTGAATTCTCACCCTTCGGACTGTTCTTTAATTGATTCCGTATAGGGTGACTCCATTCGACAAGAGGATCATAAATAAATGGCCTTAAAAAACTAAAAATAAAGAAAAAATTATTTATATATTTTAATAATTCATATTATATGCTTTTATTGACAATTTCTATCACCTCATAAGCGTGTCCTTCTCTTTACGCATCACCCTCAGAGTTGTCTCACAAGATTTACGAAATACACCTTGGTGTCCTAAAGGACCCTAAACCGTACAATATAATGTCCCAGTAAATTTAAATACTATCTCTTCAACTTATATTCAATATTAAATTATTTCACTGACCATTGCGTCCACCATATTATGAGTCAAGCGAAACGGCACTAACTCTGGCCAATCAAAAGTATCCCCCTTTGTTAAGTTTAAAATTCAATATGGTTCAACACTTTAATACTGCAAGTTAATATTTACCTTGTTAAAAAGGCAATTAAAATCCACGTGAACTGTATCGCCACAACTAGAATCCAGCAAAATATTTTCACCGTGTCGATCGCCGAGACCAAGAATATATCCTACCATGCTCATAACAGCTGAAGTTCGAGCGTAGGATGATCGAGCGACATACCTATCATTTAAAAATAATTAATTCAAAAATTAGTTTTTTTTAACTTTGTAATTGATAATGAACAAACGGCCAAAGCAACGTTAACACAATAAATACCATAAATTTGGATCAGTAAATGTCCTCAAAAACCATTCGGATAAAACTGGAGGAAATAGAGGTAGAAAATCAGTCTTAAAAATGGCCAATTTTCGACTAATAATAATCAATTTAATAAAATAGTTTAATCTTGTCAATATTTAAAAAATTTTAAAAAAACGTACGCAGGAGAATCATGCTTTTGTGGCGCCTTCTTCTTTAAAAATGGCGCAGGGACATAAATACTTTTTTCCTTGTAAATGTCAAGAAGAATTCCTCTCAGGCCATTTAAATTAGGAACCCATTCTATAATTCCACATTCTTCGTTAAGTGGAACAACAGCCTACAATCGACCCAAATGTTAAAAGTATCTAATTAATATCGACATATAACAATTCCTTCATGTAGGCTTACTTACGTAAGTTCGAATATGGAGATGCCTTCTACGAGATTCTGGATCCTTCATCAAAAATTTATTAACCATAGAATTAAATTCCATCAGTCTGCAATCTTTTCGCAAATCATCCTACAATTTAATTTTTTACAATTCTTTTCTAATTTTGAATATCAAAAAGAAAAGGATATTACTTTAGGTTTACACATTAAAGAATATAGCTTGCCATCACTACATCGAATAGTAATTTTTTTTGGCTTTTGAAGAGACTGCATGACTTCGATCTACAAAAATCAAATTTAAAAACCAAATTTATACATTAAATGCATAAAAACATAATATTTACTTGATCCTCAATTTTTTGTATATATACAAGAGATGTTGGAAATGGATTATATTTAACAGAATCTTCAGGAATCGCCGATGGTAAAATTACATTCAAAGAAAGTTGACAAGGCAAAATTATTTTACTAAAATGACTATAAATCGCCAATTAAAACCTGCATTACTAAAAAGATTATAAATTCGTACGGATTTTCTAGAAGTTTTTTTAAACCTCCAAAGTGCGCTGATATTCTTAAGGAAGCTCCATTTTCTACTGGCGTATTACATAACTTAACTAATTGGTCAGTTAGTTTATTAGCGTCAGAATGAAATGGTATCAATTGTGGGGATATTTGACAAGCACGTTCAAATATTTCTTGGCAGCGTTTGGCTCGAATTGCATACGAAGACTAAAAAAAATATAGACTTCTTTTATAATGTTTAAAAATGAAATTCAGTATACAGTATTTTAAATTACTTTTGAAACACCAGTCATTAACCATAAGGCTTGTTGCGGATAATCAACGAGCAATTTAGCAATTATTTCCTGCATAAAAAACAATTAAACAACTAAAATTAAAAAAATATCAAAGCAAAATACTTTTAAATACTTGAAAACATCAGGATGAGAATGGCAAATACGTGATATTAATTGCGAAAATGCCGTATAAAATAAAAACGATGGCAAATCCTTGGTAAATGTACTTATTAGCTGTAAAAAAAAAGAAATAAATAGGTATTGCAAAAATTAAATTTAACTTCCTTTAACACATACATTAGTATTAATTACGGCTAAAGTCTTACGCAAATTAATGGCTAGTTTGGAATTGGTATTCTTATTTGAGTCAGCTTCTACTACAACGCTTCCAAATTCTAACCATAAACTCAACAATCTTGGCATTGACATATGAACATAGCGACAGCCATATTTAAGAGAATAACCAAAATACTTAATTACGAGTGGAACCATATCTCTAGTAATAAATAAAAAATTAATTAACATCGTTACAATTTAAACCATAGCTAATAAACGTTTACGGTCTTTTTTCGATTTTTCCACAGGCAGATAAAAGTTTATCATAATATCTTGCAAAAAAATAATTGCTATCTTCACGTTTATTGTCCAATTTTAGAGATTCTCTAAACATTTCGATAATAGTGCTGCTTTCCAAATTACCTGATTCTTCTGAGTATCGTGTCAATAACAGCATTGCCTAAATGAATTAATATAAAATCATGAATTATTAATTTAAAATTTTATATGCAAAGTACTTTAGCTTTAATGCTTTTAGAATTATCTGGCAAATTCATTTCGTAAATAATTTTATTCAAGCAACATGTTGCTTGCTCCTTCTCTCCCTATACAATAATAAAGTAAACAAATCGCAAACAAATTCACTAATAATTATTGAACATTATATACCTTTAACCAATGCCATTTTGCCTGTTCCAAGCCAACTTCAGGTAATACGTCTATGAATGAAGATAATATCGAACTATAATCAGGCTGCAACTGACTGGATCTTAACGTATGGAAACAATATTAATAGTGTATTTCGATATTTTCCTATCTAACCAAAATCATACCTTCGTGAAATTTTAGCACTATGTAACCATAAGCGACTAATTTCTAATTTTACTGGACCAGATAAATTCAATCCAAAATTATTAATAGCCATTCCGAGTAAAACCCGTCGTAAATTCAATATCGGTTCTAAACATCTTTTAGAGGTCTTAAAAAATAATCATTAATAAAGATACTAGCAGGCTGCCCAAAAACTACGCAATTATATATTACTCGAATTAATTGCTGTCGAAACTGCCACTGATGTATCAATTGATTGACTTGCTCAATTCGATTATCTTCCTTGCCAGCTTCGAGGAAAGTTTCTACTGCTTGGTCGATTTCTTCTAACATGTGAAATCTTTAGAGAAATTAAATACCTCTTCATAAATTTATAAAAACATAACTCTATACATGTAATCAATTGTTTTTATTTTACCGTAAAACATATTCGTAAGTTCTTTCATACGATCCATTTTCGAGACTCGCTGCAATTAATGGCAACATCTGATCTCCTCGGCAAATTTCTAATTCTTTCAAATAGCAACTCTTGTCCTTAAACACCAATAAAAAATAATTTTGCAGTAAAATGAAAAAAAAAAAAATACGGTACAGTATTAAATTATCTTTACCCTGTGACTGACTGTAGATAAAATTTTACCAATTCTGTAGCCCCAAGTAGGATTTACTGGCCCCTAAAATGCGTACCGTTAATTAAAATATCAGAATTAACTGATAATAAACCAATGATTAGCAAACATTAGAATCAAGATAATTATCCAAAGTATCCCAGTTTGCTAATTTCCAAGCAGCTTCGACTTGATAAGATTTCATTGGTCTTTCCCATGATGGACTATAAAAAATTAAACACTATTTAAAATAACTTTTGCTAAAAAATTTTAAATTACGAACTATAATAATTACGATACTGTTCATACTTTTGCGATAAAATTCCCATAGAATAAACAAGTGCAGTCTGAGGAAAATCTAGATCCATTAGACATTGCAAGTATCCCTCATATAATTGAAGATCTTTTGAATTATCCAACAGTGCTCTTTGATAACACAACAAAGCATCTTGATGTCGACCTAGTTTTAATTAACTCAATAAATTAATTAAATGTCACATTTTTATGAATTATAATACGGTACAATACCAGAATTTTCGTGACTTAAAATTTGATCATGAATTGACGATCCTTGAGATATATGAGCTATCCCTGCTACACCATCTGGTTCATCTAAAGCCTTATATAATTTCTAAAAACAAAATTAAGTTTTCTAAAAGTAACATTATAATAATTTAATCAAAATTACCAAAAGAAAACTAAGATGGTTATTTACTGAATTTGGCTCAGTTTTAATGTGAGACTCGATATTAATTAGAGCTCTCGCATAAGCGTTAGCGTTAAACGATGCATCAGCTAGTAAAAATTTGGGAATGCGCTCTAAAAATGTAGATACGTAATCCACTTCAAAATTCTTATTATCGGAGCTTTTTAAATTATTCCTTATAGAAGACGTGTTTCCAAGTCTTTTTACTAAAACCCAACTATTTAAGTGATCAATCACTGAAAATATAACCTGAACGCTCATCCGATTAAGTTCATTCTCAGTAGCGCTGGTATCTATGGAGGTTTTCAGCACAAACGAAATTTCTTGAATAACCTAACATAAAACCAAGATTTTTAAATGCCTAAAATTAAAAAAAGTACAAATAAATTAAAATAGTAACCTCTTCCACAAAGTTTGGAATATTTTCTTGAATTGTATAAATAATTACATACGGTAGAAGAAATAATGCTACTTTAATATCGTGACGAACAATTTTTCTGCACACCCAAAATAATTTCCTAGCTTTTGGGTGCATAATCTAATGAAAGTAAAACAATAATATTATTTTCGCTAGATAAGAAAACTTAATTAGCAAATAGGCCTACATTAGAAATCATATATTCAGTCCAGGTAGTTAACCACTTTGGAAATGTTGACCCAAACGATGAATTATATATTGGACGTCCTTGAAGTTTGCTATAGTTTAAATTTTCTTCGCACACAAATCTAAGCATTAAAAATTAAACAAATTAAATGTTTGTTATAGACATAAATAAATCAATTTTAATTTGCCTTGAATGAAAAAAAAGTTGCAGATTGTGTCTGATATTTTCAGAAAGCATATTCCATACCAGATCGCCTTTCGTTTGAGATTTGGTGACTGAATTTGGAACTTCATACAATAGGAGAACTTCTTGAATGGCATACGAAGCGCAGTTCTGTCATTATAAAATAAAAAGCAAGACCAAATTAATTTTAAAAAATATATACAGGCCAACAATCCCATTTACTTGAACTAAATTGTCTGGAGCACCAAGAAAAGCTTTCGTTAACGTTGTTAATAATTCCACAATAAAATCATTTTCTTCAATTGTTAAACAAATAATAGTCGATTTTCGGTTAGTAATTAATGATTGAAAATTTTCAATCTGTAATCGACTAGGATCAATTGCTCCTAATTTTCCTAAACATTTTCCAATCAAATTCTGCGTGAAACTATCGTTATCTTTACAGCTGATCATCAACTGCAAATGCAAATAATAATTTGTAACAGATTAGCTTACTTAATAAATATTAAGCCTTAGTACTTTCTCTATTAAATGCGAAATTGCCAAATCAACGGAGTCTCCGTCCAACAGTAAAGATTCAAATAATTCCTAAAATTACAATTGAAAGTCAGTTAAATAATACAAATATGTCCAAATTTGAATTACTTGATGATGGCAGAGTAAATTATTTAAATAAATCATTGTATGAGTTCGTACATCAATATTTTCATGAACTATGCCGTTAATTATTGGCGTCAGCATGTTTTTCAAATCCATATTGCTATAATATTCTCAAAATAAAAATGAACACACTTAACATGGCAAAAAACATTGTTAAAACCTTTTTGGATTCCCCAAACTTATTCTAATGGCACTTAACAAATGAGCAAATTCTGGGATATCAGGAATGCAGTATAAATCACAAAAATAATTTTGAAAAACATTTCTAAAGTATAAAATAAAAAATTAGCAAAAAGAATATACAAAATGTATCAAACTTTTTGAATAAAATTACTTTTTTTTAATTATAAGATATTCCAGAATTATTTTTAATCCTTCTAAATGAATTTTGACAAGGGGAAGTAGAGCGACAACAATTTGGTTAAGAGCGGGGCCAATGACATTAGGATCCAGACTGAAAAAGAAAATATTATTCAAGCAATAATGAATGCATTCAAATCAAAAATCTTACATTTTTATAAATGTTAACCACACTTCAGAGCATAAAGGCACAATAGATTTATCAGTAAGTTTTAAAAGAATACGCAAAGTTGCCATAGCTTTCATAAAAACAATAGACAAGTTTTTAGAGCCCATTAATTTAAAAGCTTCAGTTAAACTTTGAACAGCCTGATTACAAGAATTAAAAAATTATAATTGGAGCAAATAAATTTTAATATCACAATTTCAATTATTTGTACCAGTTTTTTGTTCTCAAAACTCACGTTAGGGTTGAAAATGTGAGTATCAAAAAATGCTAGAAATCCTAAAAACTAAAACAAAAAAAATTATTCATTTAAGTAATAAAAAGAAAAATTTTATTTCAAACCATTTCAGTAGAATCTAATGCAGATGACTTTACATCCCTTGACGGAAGACTTCGAAGAGCACCTATTGCTTCTTCTCTGTTACTTACCAAGTGCAACATTAATTCGTTATAAACAGATTGATTGTGGGTTAATAGCAAATCGTCAATAGTTGCTTCCGTTTCCCTCTAAAAATATAACTTTTAAGTAAAAATCTGGATTTTAAAAGCAAGACAAATAATTAAAAATAGTGACCATAATATATGTTAAAATGTTGTTATGCTTGTCTTGGCTACTGTAGCAAATGAGATGACAAAAAATATTTTTAAATTCATTGAAAATCATCCCTCTTAGTGAAAGCTGCAGTTTTTCTGCAATCATAATCATTAACTGATGAGCTTGAACATTGGGCATTTTTTCCAACAGATTTGGCAACAAATATGGCAGCATTTGCTAGAATTAGCAGCATCGCAATTATCATTAGCTTAAAAATTTAATATTAAATACAATACTTTTAGTGCGTAATCCAAATCAATCAATTCAAGTGCATTTACTGTACATTCAATAATATCCAAAGGAGAATTATCTCTTTTTTCCTGAACTTCACAAAGCAACTTGAAAATTAACTTAAATAAAAAAGTGCTGTATAACTAAACTTTCAATTCAAAATAGAAATTTTGCCAAAAGAAGGTTTACTTGACTGATGGATTGACAGCAGTTAACAAACAATTGCATTGGTGACAGATTTTTATATTCAGCAATTTCCCTGAGCTATAAACAATTAATAATAATTACTCTAAAAAATATTTCAATTTCAATTATACCTGTAATGTAGAGGTTACACGAGCAAATATAGTTGAAGAATGAACGTTTTCAAGTAAAAAAATTATTGCAAAATCAAACAAAAAATTATTTTCAGTAACTCTAAATTAGAAATGTAATACATTATTACAAAAAGTTTAAACAAAAATAAAAAACTCACTTGGCCAATGTCGCAATTGCAATAGCTAAAGTTTCAACTTGACTAACATTTCTACATCTATTAGCTTGGGCATAAATGGATCGCACACGTAGCGAAAATGAATTATGATGCCCATTTCCTTCGGAATCAGAAAAGTAAGTAGTAAAAAACGTAGTACACTTTCTAAAAATAAATTAAATTTATATTTTTTCAGTTTTTTAAAACATTTTACAAAAGTTAACCCAAATAGTAATCTATTATCGTAACAACCGTCTTCCAAAAACTGTAAACACAAATCAAATATAACATCATTTGCACCAAAGTGCAATAAAATATGTGGTAAATTGTTGATTACGTCTACGAGAAATAAAACATTTAATTTTAATTTGAAATACGCAATAATTCTTTGATTTGCAGTACCTTTTCTTACTATAGAATTTGGATGAACAAAAAGAACACGCCAAATATTTTCGCAAGGTTTTTCTACTCTTTTATCTGACATTAAAACAAAAATTAATATCAATGATTACGATATCCAATAAAATAACCTCACCGCGTTTAAAATGCGACTTTTTTGAACAACTTAATTTGGAAATTGTTGTGTTCTCTCTTTCTTCCGCCGCACACCTACCGCATTAAAAATATAATTAACAACTTTTTTTAACGATAATTAAAATATTTTTAGTAATGCAACCATTCAATGGTGGAGGTGTCATTATATAAAACACAGGTGTACTGCAGACAAATAGGAACTAGTTCTAAAGAGTCAATAAAATCCGCATTTTCTTTCATGTTTCTAATAATTTAAAAAAGTACAACTTAAATATATTATATTATTTAAAAAATATCCCATTTTTTAAACAAACTTGAAAAATGGATCAAAATAGTCACAACAAGAAAGTCCGAGAACTTGAACAAGAGATGGTAAAGATCTTAAAGCTGAAGTAGCCAATTGAGAGTCTTTTGAACCCTTAAAAGGAAAAAGCACAATATAAACGTAAAAATTATTTTTACCATAAACAGAACAATTTACTATTTCTTTTTTAAAAATAAATTTTCTCCAATCAATAACAATTTCTGAAGGTAGCAAAGCCAATATAGCCAGAGCTTTATTCTTATGGCCATCTAATTAATGAAATAAATAATAAAATAACAAAATAAAACTTAATAATATGTAATGTTAAATACCCAGATAATCTCTTGCTGCAATTAACAAAACTTTGTTGCTCATAAATTTGCCAAATAATAGAACATAAGTGCTTGGAGCCTGCTGTATCCATGGCAAAGAAATAAGATAAGCTAAAAATAAACTGCGATCCTCGAATAATGGTTCCCAATCTAAGAAAAAATTGAAAACATCACAAATTATAAATTAAACTTAAATATAATACCTCGTAATTTAAACACGGAAGAGCAAAAGCAAATAACGACTTCATAAAAATTGCACATCGTTTCCTTTAACCAAGAGCAACGATTAGAAATAGTTGTCTCCCAAAATTGGAAAATTGAATCTAAAATTAAATTGCATCTAAATAAAACAAATTAATATCAATTATTAAATTAAATTATAAATTATATTACTCGGAATTATGCTGTCCATGCTTAGAAAGAACAACAATCGTAGCTAATATATCGCAAGTTAATAACAAACCATCCAAAAAAGTATCCTAAAAAAATATTTTTACATTAGATACTTTGACTTAAGATTTATTCAAAAGCAAAATTATTTAAGAACATCATTTTTAAGTTGCCAGTTGTTAAACTGTTCCATTAAGTTTTCCCAATTCAACGTTTGAGTCCATTTTTTATAATTAGAGATTTGCATTTCTTTAGTAATAAGATGAAATTTGACAATTGATAAAAACTAGATTTACAAATAATTAACAATAATAAATAAAAATAAAATTGCTATTCATTACTTCCACATCATTTAATGTTTGTGATCTTTCTTGAAGAATGTTAGACCAAGGAATTACTAAATAATCATCGTTAGCTGCCAAATTAATGATAATGTCATCATAAGCATCGCGACTTGAATTAGAAACAGCTTGAAAGCGAATCTAAAAATACCAAACATCTATATGAACCGTCAATAAATAAAATCTACCTTAAACCTACTTTACAGAGTATAGACGCACATTCTTGGTAATCAATTTCTTTAATCAGTAAACTTCCTTTCTTCAATAATAAATTATGTAAAATTAAACTTAAAATATCTTCCAAATCTTTAATATCACTAATAAATTCAAATATATTTTTAATACCAGGTAGGTTAAAATAAATAAGAAAAAAAATCATGAGTTACTTCTTAGCACAGTATACGTATTCCACCAAAGATAAAAGAATCGAAACGGAATACTGATAAATAAAGTTATTGCATGGAATCTCACCGTTAGTAATTAAAATACTTATGCATTTCACAGCCATCTGAATAATATTAAAAAACAATTCAACAATCATTTCAAAAACATTTTTAGAAATATACCTTTATGTTATTTAATGTGCCGTCACTGATAATATGACATAATAAAATCCACGTAGAAGAACTTAACTTTGGTTGGAGCAAAATTAACCCGTCTAACATTTGTTCCAAAACATTCCTTGAAATAGACTCACAAATTATGACATAAGAAAAATAAAAAATTTCATTTAAAAGTTGTCACGGCCTACAAAAAAAGATGAAGCATTCGATCCAAATCTTTTCGCTCTAGATCATCCAAACTTTCAATATTAAGATTTAAAACATTTTGATCATAAGGCTAAATAAAATTATTTAATAATCTTAAAGCATTAAAAAGAGCATTCAGTCATAAAGCTTACTTCGTCCAACCCTTCAGGTAATAAATGTATACTGCATTTTCCAGATGAAACATCGGAGTTAACATCGCATAAAACTATTAGGAAAGAATTTAAGATTGAACCATCATAATTAAGTAAACAAAAAAAAATACTACTTGAAATCGAATTTACTAAATCCTGAGTTAAAACTTTAAACATAGCCAGGTTGGTTTCTCTGACTAATTTATTAATAGAGGTCATCGACTCTAACGCTAGAGTAAACATATAATCCGAATCGTACTTTCCAACAAGTTGACATAGTTGAAATAATAGCCATCTCGTAAAAGCTATAACATTTTAATTCATTTATCCAAAGCACTCACCAATCCTCATAAAAATTGTCATACCTTTCGCATCAGCTTTTTCTTGCGGAATAGTTAAACTAATTCCGTTTCTATTACAATTAGATGAATAAACTAATATTCCTGGAATGTGATTCACACAACTTGTAATACAAGAAAATAACTCTTTGATATCTTTCTCATCTGCTTAAGTTAAAGTCAAATTAATATTGAATTTACAAGCCAACATACAAACTTGGGTAACCGCGCTCGCACCTGTGAAAGATTTTTTCAAGTTGGACAGAACGAAAGTATATAAAGTACTCCTATAATCACGAGTTTCACCTTCAGGCATTGGTTGGCTGCATTGTCCTCCAGCAATACTTTAATTTTTATACATGTACTCAAATTAATAATTAGTTAACACAACTTATGTTTTAAACAAAAGAGGGTACCCAAAGAGCTCAGACGAAAAACTCACCTTGTCGTAATACATTCCATGTTGAGTAACAATCAATAGGCTGAAAAACTTTAAATCAAATTTAATTCATTTTTATAGAAAAACTTAAAAGTGAAATGGCGTTGAAAAACTATAATTTTAAATAAAAGCGAAAACTTATTATTCTTTTTCAAGACACCGCCATCTACAATCATCAAACACCAGGATTGTACCCGCGAAAAACATTCCAAAAACAAAAGCGCATTCATTAAACAACCAATAGATGGCGCAGTTCGTCGTTGTTACTTTTTGCTTTAAGATTTTACGACAAAGTGTTCAACGTAAAAAGTCCACTGTCAAATGCTTAAATAGAAAAATGTACACGGCAGCTGTACTGTAGGCCTACATGTACACGCATTCACTTTGCTGGCCTAATCTCATGCAGTAGGCCTACTTACTTTTCAACGCTTTATGCGATAAATTTAAATCTTTTAATTTAGTGGTAGACTCTTAATTAGTAATCGTAAATTCTTTAACAATAAGCCCTATAACGGTACACTCAATAAAACTTAATATATAGGCTATTATTATTTAAGCCCGCGGCCCCGCGCAGATTGACCAAAATTTTTTCTTAAATCAGGTATAAAATCCTGAAATGTGACTACAAATCATATTTTTGATGAAATCAAGAGATTAAAATTTGCTACCCGTTATAATAATGTACGATAATTTGTAATAATTATTACAAAACGCTTATATAGGCCTACTGTATATTCAAATTTTTCTTAATGTAATACTGTGTAGGCCTACATGCAATTAAATGTCATTTTAAGAGCAATTATTAAAAATGTATGCTTGAGTTGCATAGAACATGCATGTTATGAAATCAATAAAATTCAAAATATTATTATAGGCTTAATGACATATAATATTATTTTTAAAATTGAAAAATAAAAAAAGCAACAAATCATATGAAAAATGCAATTAAATAATAAAAAAAAGTACATTTATTTTCTTCCAGCACCCTGCACTTTGCTTCTACGACGCTATAATATTTAAACGTAAGTTATAATCTTCTAATATTATTTACAATTCATTTACAAAAAGTATGTGTAGTCGAAAATGTCCTCGTAAATCCGATGAACGGTCACAAAAAAAAAAAAAATAAGAAGCCAACATTGCAAATTCTAATGTCAAGTTGAAATATGTAAACATAATGCGAGCATGGCACTTTTTTTCTAAAAACAAATATATATACCGGTATTTACAGCACAACAATAATTTGTAAATATTATATTACTAATATTAATAATTATAAAATTCAATAAAAAAAAATCAATACATGATTATTCTGACTAATGATCGATGATGATAAACTGCACACACTTTAGTCTAATGAGATTTCTGTCTTCCTCCTAATAAGTTATAAAGATCTAATAAAAAAATAGTCGCAACTTTTTTTTTCTTTCTTTAAATACCGTATATAAATTACTCGTGATTGTCTATTTACAAACAGTGACCCAATCTTCGTAAACGCACTCTTGACAGATGACGTGACAGCACCATTTGAACCTACAATGACACCGTTCGACCCTGCTCTGTCTCACCGTGTTATATCCGCGACCGCAACATAAAGAATCACAACTGTCAGTATCGGTGCTCGTTTTGTTGCACACTCTCCCGTAAGTTCCTAAAGATTCTAATTTAGTATCGGCTTCACAGAAATTTGGAGAACGCTCCAAATACACCAAGTCTGTGTCTTTCGGACGGAACTTTTGCCGACTCGTCTTCTTGCCTAAGGCTGATTTAGTGTCGATAGACGACAATTCTAAATCACGTTCTACTTCGTACTCGCGCTCTTCTTTTCTTTTTTTCTTTTTCTTCTTCATGTTTGACGATGCTATCCTCAAGACGTTACGACCGGATCCTGTGTTGGCGTGAGCCACCATTACAGCTTGTCGATAAAGCTCTTTTAAAGCGGTTCCGGTCTTTCGAAAACTTGATGATGCTCTCCAGCACGTCTTCAATTCGCAACTTCCAGACATGCCGTGGCACTTGCACCTCACATCTACACTTCTTGACACCACCTAAAAAAAATTAAACGAAGAAATTAATATAAATACTGTACGGTATAAAGTTTTTATTCAAAAGTAAGCATATTATTAAATGAAACGTTTCAAAAACAGAACTTACGGAAGAACCTCGACAATTCGACTTGGAAGAAATAAAATTTTTTGTTTATGTACTTTTTTGGATTTGGAAACTGTTTTTCGGTTTCTGTTAAATTAGTTTAATGACAATAAAACCGATTTAGTGAAATTTCGGAGCATAAAAAAATTAACTGTTAATCGAATTAATGGGATCCAGACTTTCCAAAAATAAGCTACATTGAATTGCGTAACGGAAGAAAGACGTTATCGAGATTCTACTATACATCTAAAAAATTAACTGCAATAAAATTTAACTTCCTATCGGTATGACTTTTGTAATAAAAAGCGTTAATGAAAAAATTAGCTCCAAAAATAGATTTAATTTCTATCGTTTTTAACACTAATTTTGCCATTAAGAATATAAGTACATGTAACCTATTTTCATTTATCACTCAATAAAAAAAAAAACAGTTTTGAAACGCATATTATTTTGTCGTAATTTTTATTTTTTATTGTTCGTGCATTTTCGAAATTACTAATTTACTATATAGGACAGACTTGTCAAACTTTAGAGAATTTTGCAAACGAGTAAAATAGACATTTGTTAAAAACAATTTTTATGTTCGAATTCGAACCTAAAAATATTTCTAAAATCCAATTAAAATATCAACAAACAGAAAGTAAAATCAGTAACGAGTTGACATTATAATGACAAATGTAAATCGAAAATTAATTTTTCGATTATAACTTTCAAGAATAGACAGGGGGAAAAAAATATGAGGTGGTAATTAGAGCGAGAAAATTAGATCTTTGCGAAATTTAAAACGACGTAAACTAAAATAATCTTCAAATAGATTTGATTTTATAAACTAATTTTTTTCATTAAAAAACCGGAATAGTTTATTTTTATTCTTGTGTAAAATGTTGCAAAAACAACTTTAAGTTATCTTAAGAACAACAAAATGGAAGCAGTAAAATTGCCAATCAACAAAATAATGTGTAATAATTAATTAATTTCTTTAAAATTATCTGTTAAAAATAGTCATACTTGTAATTTAATCTTCATTATTTAATTATTAATTAAATTAATAATAAACAAATCTCAAAAGTTTGGTTACGCTCTAGTTTGCAAATTAAAATACTAACATAAAAACATATTTTATGCATCAATAATTTTCATTTTTTTTAAAAATATATTTTGTTATTTTAAAATAATTTAAAAACGTTATTAATATTCGAAATAGGCTACATATTCTACTCTACAATAATTTATTGAACATAAAATCATTATTAACAACTGCTTAATTTTTTTTTACCATTTTAAGATAACTTTATCGTAGAAATAAAGATGATAGATAATAATTACAATAAATTTAATTAATGGTGTTTAACTAGTCTAATAAATTGTTCGATAACTTCTTTAAAAAAAATAGTTGATTTAATTAGGAATAATCAAGTATTTATAATCATTAATAATTCATTAATTTAAAATAAAATACTTTAGCAGAAAAATCCACCTGTTACTCGAATATTTTCTTTACATTAGACTTTTTTTTAAGTCACTTATTTAATTACTAATTTAAATTTTAAGTGTTAGGGAAAAACAGAGTTGTCGCGATAATATAAAAATATTTAGTTGGAAAGAGCGTGTTGTTCAACTAAAGGAATGACATTACTATCTTCAACAGGTGTGTGATTTAACAGATTTTGTTAATTAAAAAGGTGACAAAAATATAATTTCGTAATTATGCAAAATATGTCAAACTTATTTCCTGCTTATAGAAAATCACACGGGAAAATAAAAATAGAAAATCGAGAAAAAATACATTATTTTGCAGTACATTAATAAAGCACGGATAGGCCTAAATCTAATTTTCGGTTTTTCAAAGCATTTTTGAAAACAATACTATCATTTAATATTAAATTTAAGCAAGAATATAAAGTAATTAATTAGATTAACTACAAATTGACAAGATTAGTCTCGTATTATAACGCATACAAAACTAATTAATCCTAAGGGCAAAAAAAAAATAATTTTCGCTAAGCCTAAACACTAAAGGTCTTAAAGTCAAGCTTTAAAATAATAATAATTTATCACTTACAGCTCTTCCAACTTGATTGTTATGGGTATTTATTCTGGAATGAATATCTTGAGCCCCCTTTTCTCTGGAGTCGAGTAGAAGCTTAGAGAATTGCACTCCAAAATCGAGGTTGTGATTGCATCCGCTCCACCTCCAGTTGGAACGGGAAGACGTGGAGGTCATCGAGTAAGGGCCCGTTGGCATAGGAATAGAAGACTGGCCGCAACCGCACGACATGAGTTTCCCCAGACTGCAAGCCCGAGCCACAGCCTGAACAACACCCGCCGCAGTAATTGCGTGTACAAAAGCCGACTCTCGATAACCTTTAAAAAACAAATACAAACAAAAATTCATGAAATCCGATTATACGAAAGTAAGCGCGGGATTTACCTTTAGAAACGATAACGTTGTTGTGTATATTTTTATTTCTGCCTACTGCCAAAGTCGAGCAATTCCATCTATTTTTTCGAAATTGATGTTGACACTCTTGCACGGCCATCTTCAAACCCTGCATGGCACTCGCGGTCACGTCGGGATATCTCGCGCACAATTCCAATTGAGCTTTGGTTGGAGAAGCCAAAGCCTTGCAAACGGAAGTGGCACTATTTCCACCAGAATTCGGTCGATATTTAGAACTTCTCATTAGAAAATTTTTAGTGGGAGATTTGAGAAAATTCAGCTGATTCCTAGGCGAACCTTTAACCCAATTCATTGCCGGTGGAAATGTGCTGTAATTATAACAAAACAAAAAAACTAATTAATTAAAATCAATAAGCCCTAATAAAAATTAATTCTTTTAGCATTATTATGTAATTAATCGTTTTTATTAAATTATTGCTACTAAACGCTGTTGTAATAATTAATTACAAATGGCTATGCAACAAGTTTTAGGTAAGGTAAAAAAAAAACTCCAATAAAATTTTTAAACTAGTTTTTTTTTTATAATTTAAAAGTTGAATAAAAACTTTCCCACAATTGTTTCAATAAACAAATAACAATTAAGGTTATTAAAACGATGTTATTATAAATGAAGTAGGAAATGTTTAAGATAAACGTCAAGCATTCAATTTGCAACTGTCCAACTTTGGCGATTATTTCAACACGGTATTAAAAATAAAAGTATCAATTGCTTTGATTTACGATATATCTACAGCTTTTAACTCTTGTTCCTATTTATCATTTTTTAAGACCAATCAATGCGTTGCCATTAACAATATTAATTTAAAAAAATATAAATGACAATAGTTGTAAGTAATTAATCAGTAGTTTCAACGTTATAATTTCTTATAATAATTATAAAAACAAAATATTACAGTTAGTCATTGCAAAAAAAAAATATAAAAGTTAATTTTTTAATTAACATTTATGTAATTCGTGTGCTAATGATTAATAGTAACCGTTTTCTGAACGTCTCCAGAGAAAACTTTTTTTAAAAAAAAAAAATCTTTGTATAATTGCCAAAAAAGTGAAGAAAAAATTGTTTGAAATACATAAAAGATTAGCAAGGAGTTGAATAAAAAGTAGGGAGGTAGATACGAGTATTTATTGGTTTGGTATAATTTAACTCCAGAGGCTAAAGTTGTTCGAAAGCATGCGTGTAGTAGCTTAGAGGTTAACGATCGGCCGGCCAATTTACTGCGACCACACTCGGACTTTTTCTATATGGTTAATAATCATAATTACACCATTTTGCCATATTATAGCTAACAAACGGGAGAAGAAGAAAAAAATAAATATAAATGTAACTATCAGTATAATTAATTAATTTGACCTGTTTAACTTATTGACGTAGTTAAGATTTACAGATAAAAATTAAACAATTAAGATTAAAAAAAAAAGTTGACGGATAGCAAAAAATAGACAAATAAAACAGTTACAAAACAGAAGCTTAACAGTGACAACTGAAGACTAATAATTATTGTTGTCATTTTCACAATTTTTCATCATTAAAAAAAATTCAAATACAAACTTCAAAAAATTTTTTTACGAGGAATAAATTTTTAAAAGAAAAACGTTCGAAATTAAATACACGTAATATTATATTTTTTTTAAAAAAAACTTGTGGTCAATTAACTCACGACATCAAAGCGAGCTTTCTTAATTTATTTTAATACAAAAATATAAAAAAAATTAAATACTATTAAACTAAGATTGTAACATTTTTATTAAATTTAAATAAAAGCGACAATCACTACCGCAAAATATAACTTTTTCTGACAAATTTTAATTACGATTGAAATGTATTAAAAAACTAAAGAAAAAAATGTATTAAAAAAAAAAGCTTAAAGCCTACTATTTTCCGGATGCGGAAAATTTATATTGTACCCAGTTAACAATGTAAATTCACTTTACGATGACTAACTTTATTTTTTATGTAAACTTCCAATTGTACTTCGAAATGTATGGCGTGTCCCTATAACTCTAATAATGGTAACATAAAACGTTTCGACGTCACATAATAATAAACATGCCTAACCCATGGCATTTCACCGCACCTTCAGAACAAATACAATTAAAAGTAATATTTAATTTCCCATTAAATAAAAAAAAAATAAAATTTTTTTTCATCACTTTTACTCGTATTAACCTATCTTAAGCCTAAAATGCATACATTTCTTTTCGAAAAAGTTAACATTATAAAAAATAAGCCCAGCAACCTCGATAAGGGTTCTAAGGACCTTAATATTATAGCTCGTAAAAAAAAATAAACTTTCAAATCTTACCTAGATACTTGAGAAGATGACAGAATCCTTTGCGAGTTGATGGAATTGAAAGAAATCAGGCAGAAAAAAAACGAAACGAAAAGTTTCAGTACATTGACGAGCATTTCTCGCTCAAAAATAGGAGCAATGAGAGAGCGCTCGATCGAAGAAGGTCTTTGGAAAAATCAAGTCCACCGTAGAAGCCGAAGCCGTCACCATCACTATAGTCACCTCCATCCACATCTACGAAAAACACTGTGGCATGGCTCTGGCTAGAGAAGACATATAATAATAATAATAGGTGGAGGAGAGATGGGGAGGGAGAGTCAGGGAGGAGGAGGACACCTTGGCTGTGCTTCATGTGCTATGTCTACACACAC
>JAQGAY010000822.1:0-19806 GCA_034698085.1 Polydesmus angustus | reverse complement strand
TGTGAATTTTTTGGTAATTATTTTAGGACCCCGAGAACAAGTTAATCAGGTTACTGCATTCTTGGATGCTTCTGTTATTTATGGTTCATCTGAAGAAGATTGTCAAACTTTAAGAAGTTTTAACTCTGGTGATTGAAATTATATGCTGTATATTAAATAAGCCCGATTAAGTTTTAATCTTATCCATTTGTTAAATATACTAGGATTATTAAAAATCCAACCATCATCTTCCGGAAGAAAAGGCCTTCCACCACCCGAAATAGATTCGACAGATTGCAAAAGTGGAGGACGGTTTAAATGCTTCAAAGCAGGTCGTTAAACAGGAGTAAATGGCGTTAATGCGTACATTTGATTTTGAAAAGTTTTGTAAAATATGGTATCTTATTTAATAGGTGATTACCGAATTAACGAAAATGCAGGTTTAGCAATTTTACAAACAATTTGGATTCGCGAACATAATCGCCTGGCCAAACTCCTTCAAGAAATTAACTCTCATTGGACCGATGAAATTCTTTTTCAAGAGGCTCGGCGAATTGTTGCAGCCGAAGTTAGTTTTAAAAGATTATACAGTATTTCACAGTAATGAGCTTTTTAGTAATTGTTTTTTTCTATAGATTCAACAAATCACATATAACGAATTTTTGCCAACACTTTTGGGAGACGCACTCATGGAGAGATACGAGTTAAAATTAAGAGCTAGCAATCATTATAATGGTTATGATATTAATATAAATCCTGGTTTATCTAACGCGGTGGCAACAGCCGCGTTGAAATTCTTTTACTCATTAATTCCATCAACTTATGATCTGCTTGATCCGACACATCGAAAATTAACTTCAAGACCCATTAGTTCAACATTTTACAATCCTAGCGATTTATATGAAACGAGAAAAATTGACGAATATATCCGGGGATTAATTAGTCAAAAAATTGAATCCCAAGATGAATACGTGACCAAAGAATTAACCAGTAAATGGTTTGGAAATGCATCTAACATTGGAATGGACTCTATTGCCGATTCTATACAGAGAGGAAGAGATCACGGAATTCCTAGTTACGTAAAATGGAGAGTGTTTTGCGGTTTACCATTGGCTAATAGTTTTGAAGACCTTCAAGATGTGATGACATTTGATACCGTTAACAGACTAAAAAAAATATTTAGGTTAGCAATTATAGAAAAACAAATATCAATCAAACAAAAAGCAATTTTTATAATATCAAAAAAATTGTAATAATATTTCTCGATTTTTAGAAAGGTTTCGGATATTGATCTATACACTGGTGGTTTGGCTGAAGTTTCGAATAAAGGAGCTTTGGTTGGCCCTACTTTTGGTTGTTTATTAGCCAGACAATTTCATCATTTGCGCAAAGGAGATAGATATTGGTTCGAGAATGATCTACCTCCTTCCTCTTTTAATAAAGGTAAACCACCAATAATTTTCCCCAGAAATATTTTTTTTTTAAATTTCGTTGATTTAAAAGAACAATTGGCTGAAATTCGCAAAGTGACTTTAGGACGAATAATCTGCGACAATGCCGACAGTGTGTATTATGTTCAACCAAATGTCATGTTGGATGCTGATCAATTTTTGTACTTGAATATTATCAATTTGTTTGACGCAGTTAATTATACTTTTTTTTAATATAGAAACGCGTATATGGAGTGTAACGAAGATGGAATTCCGTCAATGAGCTTAAAGAAATGGAGAACAGGTATTAAATTATTGTATTCAATTATTAAAATAATTTGTAATTTCAGAGAAATAATATAGCCAAATTAATTTTTAGCATCAACAAATTTTGTTATTCCCAACGGAATTATCCAGGCATCTGTGGAAAGAGGAAAACGTCAAGTAGGAGAGCTCCGGTTGGATGAATATCGAATGTTTGCGGAAAGCAAGTACATGTATTGCTTTTATTTAACGGAAGCACTACAAATATTCTACTTTTTTAAATTAATTTTACAACTAGTTAATATACTGGTTATTATTTTAATTTTAAATTTGTTAAATATTTTTAAGGGTACGATTTAAGCGTATGTTTAAAATAATACCGGTATTTAAAAAAAGAATTCGATATTTAAAGCAAAAATTAATTCTATAAATAAAGTTAGCGCCGATTGAATTATTTTCTGTCTTTATATTACAGATATTGGAGTTGTTGACGATAAGTCTCCACATGGAACGAGTTCCGCTTTATTACGACCAAAGCGTCAAGCTGTTCAAATTTCCAATAGTTCTTTAATACTACAATTTGCAACGCAAACATTTATAACAAGTTTTATGCACGAGTAAGATAATATTTAAATAAAATTAACTATGTAATCCAAATTAAGTTTATCATCTTGCTATAATTTGTAGGCATTTGAAGGATGTGGAATCCAGTTTTAACTCAACAATACAGATCGAGGAACTTATGAAAATACTTCCGAATATTGATATTTCGGAATTTGTTGAGATTCCTCAAGTATTCGAATGCGACGAGCAAACTTTGCCTTGCGATCATACTTCAAAATTTCGGACATTTACAGGCTGGTGCAATTGCCTTGAAAAACCATCACGAGGAAAATCCCTAACAATATTCCAAAGATTAACTACTCCTCAATACGATGATGGTAATAATTTCTAACATTAAAAATTGACAGTTATTTAATTTTTAAATTTATTGATTATAGGTTTGAGTGCACCAAGATCTAAATCGGTAACAGGAACACCATTACCTTCTCCTCGGTTTGTGAGCACTATGGCTCATCCAGACATTAGCCAACCCCATGTTCGATACACCTTAATGGTTATGCAATTTGCACAGTTCGTCGACCACGATTTAACATTTACACCTGTTCATTTAGGTATATACAATAATTATAAAAATCATATTTTTTTATTTATATCGTTATTACATTTGACTTTTAGGATTCCAAGGCGCATTATTAGATTGTCGCAATTGTGATTCCGCTCTGACTGTACATCCTGAATGTTTTCCTATACCAGTACCTTTAAACGATCCATTTTTCCCTTCATTAAATGCTACTAAAACAATTCCTAGATGTCTTGCCCTCGTTAGATCTCTTCCTGGACAATTGACCATGGGTAACTAACTATTTGTGGCTCCTAACATTGTTAATCACAGATAATAAGTCACAGATAATAAAAATTTGAAATTTTATTACTTCTGATGAAGGACCCAGACAGCAAATTAACCAGGCGACCGCTTTTTTGGACGCATCCGCAATTTATGGTTCCGACGTTTGTGTATCAAAAGAACTTCGATCGTTTATTGGCGGAAGATTAAATTCCACTCGTTATCGAACATTAAAGAAAGAGCTGCTTCCCGAAACTTTAACTATTAAAGAGTGTAGGGCTACAAACGGGATATGTTTTAAAGCTGGTAACATAATATGTCAAATAACATAAAAATTTAAATTTTGTATTCAACCAATGTTGTAGGAGACAATCGTCCCAGTGAGCAACCCGGATTAGCTAGTATGCATACAATTTGGCTGCGAGAACATAATCGAGTCGTTGGACAGTTGTCAGCCATCAATCCTCAATGGGATGATGAAGTCATTTACCAGAACGGTAATAAATTATTATTTAGAAAAAATGTAAAACTATTAGAAATTTGATGTCTTTTTAAACTTTCAGGACGACGCATTGTGTCCTCCATTTTTCAACATATAACATATAACGAATTTTTACCTCGAATTTTGGGATGGAGCACAATGCAAAAGTACAATCTTCACGTGTTAAGCGAAGGGTATTACAACGAATACGACTCGACATGCAACCCTACTATTTTTAATGAATTTTCCACCGCAGCATTTCGTTTCGGTCACAGTTTAATTAAACCGTCTATTCAACGAATGGATAATTTTTATAATAACTTAGAACCGTTGCCGTTAAGACATCGATTTTTTGCATCTGATGATTTATATAAACCTGGAATGATCGACGAATTACTTCGAGGTTTAGCTACCGGTAGTATGGAAACTCTGGACCCATTTATTACCAACGCGGTTACCAACCACCTGTTCGAGGACCGACGAAGCCAGTTTTCTGGTTTGGACTTAATTGCTCTTAATATTCAAAGAGCAAGAGAACACGGAGTTGGAACCTATAATCAAATTAGAGAACTTTGCAACTTTACTCGAGCTTACAGATTTGAAGATTTTTTTAGGGAAATATCTGAAAGTTCAATTCAACGATTAAAATTGATTTACAAGTAACCTTTCCGTTTGATAAGCGAATAAACATTTAAATCATTGTAAATGTCTTATAGACATCCGGACGACGTAGACCTGTTCACTGGTGGGATGTTAGAGACGTCATTGCACGGAGGAGTTGTTGGTCCAACTTTCGCCTGTGTTATTGCGAAACAATTCAATCTCTTAAGGAGATGTGATCGATTTTGGTACGAAAACTCGAATCCACTCACCAGATTTACAGAAGGTTAATTATAAATATATAAATTATTTATAAGTTTGCATACTTAAATCGTGTTTTTTAAATTTTTTTTAGCACAACTGAATGAAATCAGAAAATCTAGTCTCGCCAAAGTTATTTGTGAAAATTCTGAAAATATTGATACTATTCCAAGATCTATTTTTGACTTGACCGATTCATTTCTGTAAGATATTGAAATACCCTTAGTAGCCCATACAATTTTATTTAATCATTCAAATTTACTTTAGAAATCCTAGATTCCCATGTCGATCCCTACCTTCTGTTGATATGGAAGCTTGGAAAGAAAGAGGTAAATTATAAAAATTACAGTATACTAACTAAAAACTGAAACTTCAAGTAATTATTTATTTTATATTACAATTACAAATATTATTCACAGTACAGTATTCGATCTTTTTAAATAAGGTCTCTTATGTTTATGCTCAATCCGCATTGTATACAAAATTGATTTGAAATATTTGACTCAATAGACTTATTTTTCTTAAAAAATATTAACAGTGGCTTGCAGTGTGGGACCGTTGACAATAAATATAGGATTGGCTGAACGAGTTTCACCTTGTGTTATGTGCACCTGCACTAAAGAAGGGGTAACTATATTTTATTGTATTATCCAATTTCTTTCTTCTCCTAATTTCAATCTTTATTATCTAACATAAAAGAATTTTAAATTATAGTAGCCATATTTTGTAATTTTATTCAGCCACTGTGTCAATCACTCAAAGTCACCGATTGTGCAACGCTGGCCAGCAAATTTTCCAAAGAAGCAATTTTGAGAGATGATGTGTGCAAAGTGCAATGCGCATTTGCATTTCGAACTTATCCTGAAGCTAGTACAGACGACTCTCTTCTAAGTATCAGTAACGTGTAAGAATACTTTATGCAACTCAACTAATTTTTGTACATAAATCAAAATGGAAAATGTATTATAGAACGTACTCGAAAATTGTTTTAGCTAAACCGGATTTAAAATATTGGGGGAAGCACTTTTCGATATAATATTACTGTAAAGATAATTGAATACAATGGTTTCGTTAAGTTTTTAAAAAAGTGGCTGAAACAAATTAAGGATTTATGGAACTTTGAGGTGGTGGAGCGCCATTTTATATTTTTTGCTACGCATTTTGTGGCTGTTGTTGAATATGTACATAATTGTAAATGAAAGAGCCGGTTAATTGTTGGAGGCTCTGATAATCTTTTATTACTTGAAGCCCGACTTTTATAATTTTTGTGCAGCATGAATAATATTGTTTCATGCAGTGCCATATCAAACTTTCCCAGAACAATTTACAAAATTTAACTTGTAAAAATGGTAAAATATTTAGCAATTTTAGATTGAATATCACAGTAATGAAAGCACAAAAAATGATAAAAAAGTGGTTCTCAAGTAAGGTGCTTTGTTTATTTTGGGGGTAAACTTCGGGGCATGCTTTTCTTTTCTAATTTTCTTACCTTTATTATATTAATTTTTAACTTCATTTATTTTGCTGAAAATTAACGGAATATGATCCTGTATTAGGGTCCTTTTGCAAATTAAAATTTTCTGTTGAAAGCCCAAACGGTCGTAGCACCAGGTTACCTAGATCTTTTAATTTTGCTACGTGAATAATTCAAAATTAATCAACATACAGTATTTAAAAAAATTATTTAACCAGTGTCTTACATAACATCTCAGTTTTCAATTTCTCATTTCTTTCATTAATCATTGAAGGAAGCCTCTGAAATAATTTTCATTAATAAAGCCTGAGAAAAAATAAATTATCCGCATAGTAGGCCTACCATGCAAGCTTCAATCGCATTTGAATTTTTTGAATCAATTTCTAGAACTTTTTTATAATCCTCCAAAGCCTCGTCCAACTTTTCATCTTTCTCGTATAGCAAGGCTCTTCTCGACAGCGCCTTTAAATAATGAGGAACAATTTCCAGTGACCTGTTGCAATCTTCGATGCCGTTTTTAGTTTTATCCTAATATACATAAATCTTTAATTTAGATTTTAGAACAATCATGTCTACGTTTAACTGGAAAATAATTTTACCATGTATATAAAACACGCCGCTCGATTCGCGTATAACACAGATCTATCTTGACTGAAAATAAGTGGACAGGTTTTCAAAGCTAACGTGTATATTTCAGCGGCCTTTGTATAATCTTTTAATTGAAAATTTTCGTTTCCATCTTTCTTCAAACGCTCAGCATTTAGTTTTCTAGACTGAATAACGGATATTTAGACAACTTAAAAATTTAGGTTTTAAAGTTAGACTGCACTCTGTTAACCTGAAGTTCTTCTTCGGATAAATCTTTATCACATTCTTTAATATAATTCTCATCAACATTCCATTCATCATGACTTTCGGGTGAATTATCTTGTACATCCTCTATTATTTGACGCGTTTCTGATTGAATGTCAGTCATATCAAAGTTTTTTGGAACATCCTCGCCACTTGGATTTAATAATTCCTTAGATTCCATCTTTAACAATCACCTGTATTTCTAATATTTTAGAATACCCACCACTATAAACCGACGCAAAATAATCGGAGAGTCAAAATAATTTTGATGATAAAATTTATAAAGAGCAATAATAATAATTACAGTACCGATTCCCGTGCAAAGTTGATATTTAAACTACAGCAGAGCCGTCTGGTGACCATGTCTAAAACTATTAATTATTGCACAATCATGCCAAGTATAAAAACAGGAAATTAGTCGTGTACATACATTTTATTTTTAAACTACAGTATTATGATTTATAATGCATTCTATATAAAATTGTCTGTTAAATTTTAAAATAAAATTAAACTAATTGTGCAAATAAATGTTGCATGTACTTGACGCCAGAGGGAAGGTAGTGCATAATTACATCACCGCCATATTGAAACAAATTTGTAACAAAAATGTCGAATAATATAAGTGGTCCGTCATATCGAAATCCTGGGCAAGGTGGACAATATTGTAAGTTGTAAATTCTTATTATGATCTAAATTGTGATTGTTAGATACGAAAACCACGGATGATACGATTAAATGATGAAAGAAGAGTCTCTAAATCATGTTTGTTTTTGATGCTTATTGTTTAGCCTACTTCGATCAATAGTGGTTTTCCCTTGTTCATTGTCATGCGTACATTTTCAATACGTGTATAATTATTTATTTGTAGATAGTGATAATCGAAGAGGAAATGGGGGTAATGGTGGAGGAGGAGGAGGTTACGGTCAAGGAAGAGCTCGCCATGGCAATCATGGATATGGACGAAAAGACTGGAGACGTGTGATTCATCAAGGGGACACTGCTGCTGAGGGTATTAAAGTTTTCTAGTTTGTATTATAACGGTACTTATGAAGTGGTGGCTATAATTGTAAGAGAAGGCTAGCCCGCGTTTAGCCGTGTTTCTGGTCTGAAACTGAATGTACGGTAATAAATTATAATTGTTGATATAAACTTTGCGTGGTCTTCCAATGTTCTATCTAGATGTACGAGTATTATAACAATGTTTCGTTGCCACCTAGTTGATCTAGTTTCATTTTCTCTTCATTTTACTGATTTCGGTTAACAATGTGATTGTGTAGTAAAATTATGTATGCTAATCAAAAAGTGATTAAAATACACGATATTATACTGTGTAGAACAGCGCGGGCGCACTAATTTAAACTTGTTATTGTATCATCAAAACTTAAAATCAAAATTTAGTTGCTAAATTGAGATTTTGACATCCAGCGACAACTGGAAAATTGCAAATAAATTTGAGTTTTAATTTTTATTTCTTAAAAAAAATTAATAAAAAAACTTTAAAATTGTCATTCCAGGAGCGCGGCCTCTTAGAGTGGATCTCGACGGAGATGTGATGATGGGAGATGATAATGATGGCGGCAGTAGAAGATAGTAAGTGGAACAATGATGTTCATAGAAGATTAATTTTTTTTGATTTGTTTTATTAATCAATTATTTGCAAATATTTAGCAATCCTTATAACCCAAAACGTAGACACAATCGTGGTAAACAGCAGCGTGGTGGTGGAAGTCCAAGCAGTTACGGAGGCAGAGGTGGTAATTATTATACTGGGATTAAGTTTTTACATTTTATTTTAATATATGTTATCAGGGCGAGATAATTTTGCAAATAGACCAGACTCATGGGGAAAAGTGGTGGTAAGTTGTAAAATATATAATATATGTTCTAGTTTGAATAAAATTAATTAATTTTTTCTGAAAGATTCCTTATGGAAAGAAACTAAACAAGGAAGTTTTAATGAAACTTCTTGCTGCTGGTTGCTCGCTGCCATTTGTGCCTTATAATGTAAGCTTACAATTATTTAATTTATGCATTTACAGTATCTCATATTTTTTTATTTTTAGTTTCATTATGAAGGCAATTCTGCAATATTTTATTTGAAAGACATTTCGGTTGCTATTGAAATTAAAAAAATGAATGGGAAAAAAATTACAGATACTTTTACGGTTAGCTTTTTATATTAATACTGTATTTTATTATTTTCACTATCTAAGATTCAATAAATTGTTTATTAAATTTTAGTTAAGAACTACCATGCGATTCACAAACAGATTGCAGATAGTTACGTCCGAAGACATTTTAAAATTATTAAAAGTAAGTTGAGAAATTTATATTTAAAAATAAAATTTTTACTATTTAATGTTTAAAATAAACAGACATGTATAATGAAAAGATACATTCCTAACAACTGCGCCCTTGATCTTAGCAACTTTCATCAAGATCCTGGTAAGTCTTAAAAGTTTTTATTTAAAAAAATACAATTTATTATTCCTGGTTTTTATAGGCTTAATTAGCGAAGGTCTTGTTCTTTACTTTACAATGAATAATATTTTGATGGAAGTAGTAAAGATTATTAACGAGATAATTCCTGAGGTTTGCAATTTTTACTAATTAGTTTTAAATAATAGAAATACGTAAAATATATCTCCCCCTTAGATAAAGTGCTTGGATTTGAGTGGTAACGAACTGCAAAGCTTGGAATTAATCACTAAAACTCGAGAGAAGATGTTTAATCTTCAGGTTTTACTTTTGAATAAAAATAAAGTGAGTTTAAAATGTTTGGGATTGATTTTTTATTATTATTATTATCTAATGTTTTTGCAACAATTTCAGTTTGTAAAATTATCTGATCTGAACGCCCTTAATGGGTACCCCTTGGAGGAACTGAATTTAACAGATAACCCCGTTTTACGATCAAATTCGAAGGACCATCCTCAATACGTCGAGTAAGTTTTACGCTTTTATTATTTTAAAGCGATTATTTAGAAAGAGTGTATTATTAATTATAATACACCAGTTAAATCGCGGAGAAAGAAGTTTAGCTAAACATTCACTAAAACGAGGCTTTGGGTTGAAACATCTAAAACGAATTTGATGCTATTTATCAGCGTGTTATTAATTGACAGATATTTAATTCATTTATTGTAATTCCAATTGTCTCTAGTAGAACAGCTATTCAATTCAGCCTTATTTTTAACTGCGTAAGGACTTTGAACAACGTCATTTATCACGGAATCCGCTCTCAATTAACGAACAGTAGCTTATTTTGAAAAGGATTGACAGCATCAAACATGCCGGTACTTATGTACACTGCACTTGTACCAGTGTTTTTCATCATTTGCATTAGTTTTCTGAAAACGAAAATGCAACTAAAATATTGAAGCTCGTTCAGAATATGAATACATAAAATGGCTATAGCCTATATTAAAAGAAAAAATCAGCGAATGGACTGCTGATTATTTAAAACGAATTATTAGCTGCTAAAATCGTTAATGGAGCACGAGAGCATATTGACGTTAAGTAAAAGAAAAAGTTATGGAAACCAAAAAAAAAAGTATATATTCCTTTGTCACGATACCCTTGCATCTATAAATGGTTGAGTGGAACTGCAAAGGAAAATGGCTTACAAAAACTGCTCTACTTAAGATAATTTTTGATTTAAACGGAAGAATTGTTTTTTAATTTTAAAAAGTGACAGTTTATCCTAACATGCTGGTAACATGCAATCGTTGCTATTAGTGATTATTAAAATTAATTAATTTATGATTAATTAAATTAAGAACATTATTAAATAGTACTGTTTGTTATATAATTATGTCAATACATGCTTATATAATACTTTTAATTGTAATCTTTGCAATCGTTCCTGGGGAAACTATCTCCTTTACTTATTAGGACTCTTCGAAAGCGCTTTCCAAATCTCCAAAAATTGGTAAGACTATTTTTAAGTACAGAACTAATTTTTCTAAATAATTAAGTAAATTTCCTAAATAATTAAGGATGGAATTGTTTTGCCGCCACAAATTGGATTTGACGTTGAGAAGCCTGTTAATTTACCTCCATTTAAAGTACAACTAAAATTCATGACCTTTTTACCGGTAGGTTAATATCTAAAATTATTTTTGATTGCGTGCTTCTAGGACAGTTACTTCGCTAACGAACAAGGGAAAGAGATAGCCATTAAATTCTTTGAGCAGTGAGTTCTTTTATTAATGTTTAGTACTTTATGTGTATACAAATCATGCATTTGTTTTCCAGGTACTTGACGTTATACGATTCTACTCGGGAAGGAGTTATAGATGCCTATCATGACAATGCTGTGTTTTCATTGATTATGTTGAGAAATGAGCAGTAAGTGAATGAATTACATTTTAATATATATATTTTTTTTAAACTATTATAAAATGTAGTCGATCAGGACCAGGCTCAGTTTATTTTCACAGTAGCCGTAATCTGTTGAGGATGACTGATTCAGGTACGTCCTAACTTCATACATTTGCCAAATATGTAGGCCTACATGATTAAAACTTTTTTAAATTAGAGAAAAGAAATAAGCAATTATATCGAGGAAAATACGAAATAATGCGATGTTTAACTTCGCTTCCAAAATCACAACACGATACCACATCAATATGCCTAGACGTAATTTCTTCAAATGTAAGTTATTCGAATTTTAAAAGTTTGAACTGCAAGTACTTATTTTTGAGATTTATAGGAGAGATTTACTTCAGTTTTCCTCAGTGGAGTATTTAAAGATTGTAAGTAATTTTTGTAAAACATTTTTCTTTCGAAGATAATTTACTAATATATTTTTTTTAGTTGAAAATCCAAAAAGCGAAGTTTTAAGGGCTTTTAGCAGAAGTTTCATTTTGGTTCCCTTTGGCCCTGGAGGGTAAATATAAACGAACTACTCTTATCTTGAGGACCTTTTAAATTGAAAATGTGATTTAGTTTTAAGATTGTTAACGATATGTTGTCAATAACGCATCCCAGCAACGAGCAAAGAAGTCAGGCCTTTAAAATAGCAGTGCCCACTCCTACATCCGGGCCAGTACCGTCGACATCGGCTCCAATTGACGATTTACTAATAAAACAACAAATGGTGGAATCGTTCTCAAAACAGTCGGGAATGATTACCGATTGGTCAGTTAGATGTCTGGAAGAATGGCACTGGGACTTCAACAAAGCAGCACAGGCATTTACCGAACTAAATGTAAACATAAATTCCCAAACCTAAAACTCCAAAATAACAATGAAAAATCTACTCAATATAATATAACTTTTATTTTATTTTTTCCAGGCTAATGGGGCCATACCGCGAGAAGCATTTGCACTTGTTAATGACGCCAAATTATAAATGACTCATATTATTATGAAATATTATTTAACACATTGTTGTATAAAGTTAAGACGACCGACATTTTTAACACGAACATCATTTTTGATCCTTACGATCTAATATTTAATATAAATAAAATATTTTTTATGTATCTTTTTAGTAATTTGCTCAGTGTGTGTAATAGACTCGATAATATAATGTTTTTGATCTCCATAGTGAGTAAGAATTATCAAATTTTAAAAGATAAGCGCCCTGACCAGGATACGGATGACTTCCAGCATACACTTCTTCATGACAGTCTCTCCTATATACTGGAATAATAACAGTTTGGGGCAATTGATCTATTGCCGAGATTTTATCACTGTTCCCACCTTTTTCAACATCACCTTTTGCGAGGGCAGATACTATCACAAGAAAATCGTGAATTTAAAAGCAAAAAAAAAAAATATATATATAAATTATTGAGAATTATTATTACCTTCTTCAGCTTCATCATCGTCTTCCTCTTCACTTTCACTGATGTGGACACTAACTTGAGTTCCTGGAGTTTTAGTCCATTCAAAGTAAACCCCAAAGCCAATATCATAGCTATCTGTAGCGAATTCCCAGTATAAACAAGTTCCATCATCGTGGGTAGGTACTCGAACCTTAAAAAATCAAAATTAAAATAATTACTATTCTTTATCCCTGCTAAAAAGAAAACTACTCACCGTAACAGTTTCTCCGTGTCCAACTTTAATAATTGATTCCCCTCCTTCTTTTAAAATCGATGCTTTAAACTCAATTACATCCTTTCGAGTCCACATAGAAGCTGGTTTCACCGTTTGCATTAGTTCTAGGAATAAATAATTTCGTAATTATTTTTTAAATTATAGTTAATTTTAATAACACGAAAAATAAATTTTGATTTGCCATTAGATAGCTCATCTCCACTGGAGCTGGCGTTACTGCTGCCTTCGGAATTTTCGGTATGGCGTTTGTTTTCATTTCGAGAATCGTCTTGCGAAATATTTGGATTCTGTTGCACATGTAAACTTTGAAGAGATTGCTGTTGTTGGTAGACTTGTTGCATATATTGTTGATAATGCTGTTCTTGAAGTTGTCTCATTAATATAGCTTGCTATAAAGTAAAATTTAAAAAAAATATTATAATACCGGTATAATATAATTAAAAAATGAGGTTTCTAACCTGCTCTGGATTTCCTGGCAATTGTTGCTCAACATATGCTTTAAACTGAAAGTAAGTTTGCTGATTTAATGCATCCTGAATTTGTTGCCTACGTAAAAAAAATTATATCACACAAAATGTATCAATGATTTCGTTGCTTTTTATATGATTTGTATTTACTTTTGCAATTCAAGTCGACGCTGTTCGTGCTGTTCTCTTTGCAAAATTTCTTCTTCCAATCGGCGTTGCTCGCGCTCTTCTTCTTCACGTCTTAATTGCATTTCTTTTTCATTTCTGTAAACTATTTTAAAGCAAACCCTAAACAAGCAATAGAAATCAACTTGTAAAATACCTTAGTCGATCTTTTTCTTCTAAATCTTTTCTATGAGCTTCAACGTAAGGCCGAAAAAGATTGCAAGCTTTGTCCAAAATGTCAACATATTCCATTATCGCTACCGCTTTAGTCTTGTTATTCAAACTTTGCCAAGCTTGTCTACGTTGCATAATATATTTTATTTAGTTAATTAGATAATTAATTAATAGACTATTTAATGAACCTTCTATCTCGCCCTATTACATCTAAATAACCAACGGGAGGAGCAATATTGGGCTCAAATGGTCCTATGCTGATTTGTTGGGTTCTTGCTACTAATTGCAACTTTTCTGGGTAACTAAGATGCAAAGCTTTTCCTTCTTTTTCTATAAATACAGTAATACAAATTCAACACCTGGTAATTTTCAACGAAAAAAAAAAATCATACGTGTACCTTTATAAAATGTTGTTGCCAATTTGTATAAAATATCTAAGGTGAACCCCCATTTATCTTCAAAATCTTCCATAGCCTGCGTTTCAATATTGTCTGACATTTCTGTCTTTACCGGCTTCATCTCCTGCGGTAGCGAAAAATTATTGACAGAACCGTCGTATCCATTCGTCACTACACAATCTGCTGCCATTTTGGATTCTGTAGTTAACGATCGATCAACTATGGATCAACCAAGGAGGATCATTGCGATTTATATTTAATAATTTTGAAAACCAATTTTTTTTAAAAAAAAATTAATTAAACAATAATTTAAATGAAAATATTTTTTAAGCTGGGAATTTTTTTAAAAAATACAATACAGCAGACTTAATTGTCGTATGACCTTTGACCTTTGAACCATATGATCGGGGAAACGTGTGTTCAAAATAGAATTTTCATAATTCGAAAATCCCAAACGTTTCGGTTTTGAAAGTTGTAAAACGAAAATATGAGTGTTTCAAAGCAAGTAATTTTATTAGCTTGTGGATCGTTCAATCCAGTAACAAATATGCATCTTCGAATGTTTGGTAATTATATAATTATATTGTTTTGTAATTAATCTTGATCAGAGATGGCCAAGCCCGGTCTATTGTACCGTAGTTAGCTTGCCTATAATAGCTTCTGGAAAACGAAACTTCAACAGTGTAAATTTGAATAATAAGTGAATGGGAATTTGGTTTTATCAATGAAACATCAAACATATTTTAGCTATTTTTAATGTTAAATGAACAATATAATGTAACTTGGTGATAAATATTGCGCGATCGTCGATCGACAATAAATATAGCTTATTTTTGTGTAAATAAAGTTGGCATTCATGAATTTTTATTTTTTAGAGTTAGCTAGGGATTATCTTCATGGAATTGGATTTAAGGTCGTTAGTGGAATCATTTCTCCAGTTCACGATGCTTATGGAAAGAAAGTAAATTATGCATCGATTTACAGTATTAAAATCAGATATTACAGGTTCCGCGGTCGATTGCAGACTTACATTGTTCTGCATTTTTAAATGTTAGGGTTTAATTTCATCTAAACATCGGTGTGCTATGGCAGAAAGAGCTGTCGAGACCTCAAATTGGATAATATCGTAATAATATTTTTAATTTTGGAAAGTTGTTTTTTATTGGTAATAATGAAATTATTTTATTTATAGGGTTGATCGATGGGAAAGTTTGCAACCGAGTTGGACTCCCACTCGCAAAGTATTGGACCATTATCAAGCTGATATCAAAGCGAAATATTCCGATTTGGAAAACTGCCCTCGAGTAAAATTACTTATTGGAGCTGATGTGTTGGAATCATTTGCAGTGCCTAATTTATGGCAATCAGAAGATGTGAGATAATTTTCTATACAATTTGACAGTTTATATAAATTTAGTTTTCTAGATTGAAAGTATAGTTAAAAATTACGGTTTGGTGGTAATCACAAGAGTCGGATCAAATCCTTTACAGTTTATTGAAAAATCAGAAATACTTACTAAATATAAGGTAACTAACTACAGTAGTGTAAAATTTGTTGTTTAGTTTTGATGCTTTATTATATTTTCTAATTATTTTAGTCTAACATTCACGTTGTTTTTGATTGGATTGTTAACGAAATCACAGCCACATCCATTAGGTATGAAAATATTTTATTAAAAGTTTATCTTAAATTAAAAATACAGTACATGTAATTAAGTTTTATTTTTTTTATATAAAGACGAGCCTTAAGTGAAAATAAAAGTGTTAAATATTTATTACAAGACTCCGTTATTAATTATATTTGCACAAATGAATTGTACAAAGTGAGCAAAAGTACGTAATGAAAAGTTTCTTTCACTCGTAGACATTCACGGTGAGTTTATTTTTTTAAAATTTCACTTACTGTATTAATTTTTTAATTATTGTGGATTTCTTTTTACCAGTTGTTCGCTTATTTTATACAGTTTGATGGCCGCAGTTTTATCAGCGCATAGAGCGTGTTCGGAAGAAATTTTGCAATCCACGAAATATTTTCCTGTGATTCCATCAACTTCTTCAGAAACCGCCAAATATATAGATGTCTGAGCACCTTCTTCAACATCCTAATTCAAGATTAAACGTAACTATGATTAAACTTTGTCACTTGGAAGTTCAGAACAAGATTACGCTACTACCTTGTAGATATATTGTAGCATCCACTTAAAAATCCAAAGGATATGTTTAGGAAAACGTCGGAATATATTTGTGTTGACTACTCCTGGATGTAAAGAGTTGCTGGTTACTCCTGGAACATAAATTTAAGAGTAAAAATATGTGCCGCGTTCGTGATCGTATTTTCTAACTTTTACCTGCATCTACTAACTTCTCAGCTAAATGTTTGCTGAAAATATTTAAAGCCAATTTGGAATTATTATAAGCGCCGATTATAGAGAAACGGTTGTTCTCGATATCTTCGAAAACAAGTTTTCCGTAATGATGTAAACTTGAAGATACGTGAATAATTCGACTAGGTGCACATTTTTTCAGCTTATCTAAAACATTGGACAACAACATCGTTAGTATTAGTTGAATCTAACACCGGTAGCCGGTATAATAATTATTATTGACAACCAAGTAGTAAATGCGTCAAAAGAAACGGGCCTAAGTAGTTGACCGCGAAAGTTAATTCGATTCCATCTTCGGTTAACTTTTTAGTGTTCATTCCTAAAATTTAAGTGAGTTTTATTTTTTTCTTGAACATTTCAAGTTTTATTTTGGATAAGTTACCTGAAATTGCGGCGTTGTTTATTAAAACATCAAGCCTCGTCTCTTCGCGGTTGATTTCTTCAGCAAATGTTCGAATCGAAGATTGTTTAGACAGATCCAAATGCTTAAAACGTACGTCATTGTTTCCCGTTTTTTCTGTGATTTCTTCGGCGGCTTTCGAACCTTCGAACCTGTTCCTGCACGCTAATATTACCCTGGCACCTCGTTTGGCTAGATCTAGAGCTGTGGCCTTGCCGATACCTTTCGAATGCAAAGATATACAGTAAGATTTTTTTTAATATAATCCATTTTAGTTACATTTTCTATCGCTTTTAATGACATTGTAAAAATGAAATTTTTGTGCACAGTAGGCTATTTCATATTCCAGACTATAACGTATTAGCTTATTTATAGCTTAAATCATAGTATAGGTACCGGTATTTTAGTAATAACTAATTTAATTGCATCTTAATGTACATGTAAATTCACACAATCACAAATTCTAGAATAAAATATTGTATAACTAATTTATTTAAAACATGGAATCTATGGTTTGCGCTGCTTTAGCTAATAAATTAATTGTACAGCATTTTTAAGGTCACAAAGATCTTTTAAGTTATTATATTACGATATTTTTATGTTTAGTCTAAGAAATGAATTGTATAGTAATAATTATAGTACATTAATTATATAGTAACAGTAAGCTTAGTGCTGTGTACAGTAATTTTATAACGACACGTAAAAAGCAAAAATATATAAAGTGACCTGAATTCGCTCCAGTTATAATGATTGTTTTCCCATTCATTTGTCGATTGCTAGTGCATCGTCCTGTTGACATTTTATACCATATTTTAAATATAATGCAAGCGACGGCAATAGTAGTTATAAGATAAACTCCTAGAGACATGTTTGCGTGTCAGCTGTTTCCACGGCTATGGTGTTGAGTTTGTAGGATGTCATTCAAACTTAAATAACTGCTTTTTTGTTATATAGCGCATTATTAATTACTGAATGCTATTTTATAGCTTGCAATATTTATCGCAATTGGTGCATGATGATTTTTATTTAACCTTGAAAAACGCCGATACCTCGTGGCGGGACAACTTGTGACTCGCGGCCCGTTCATATACAGTATAATAAGTATAATACAATCATGTACAGTAGTCAGTTGGAAAGACTCTCATTTACATTTCCGGGGATAATAAAAATAGAAGGAAGGGGGTACAAATTGCGACCAGAATCTAAACATTATTAAAAGTCTTAATAAAGATTAATTTGCCAAATTAAAAGTGCAAAAGAAGATATAATAAAATTATTAATAATTTCAATTTTCATTAAATTACTGTACAGAACATAATACTACTGTAGAAGTACCGGTATTAATTTTTTTTTTAAATGCCGAACATATTAATTAAGCAGAAGAATTGGTTCCAGATCGTACGTACAGGCAAATAATAGTACATAATACAGTGTATACGTCGTAAGCGGTGCTTTTAATTCCGTTTTTATTAAAAAACCGTTTAGCGCTAGTCATTTTAAAAGTCCTAGAGTTTTAATTGGACAGTGTACCAGTGGAAAAGTGACACTGTATTTAGCCCATTTTATTGACACACACACATACAAATTCAGGGAGGTCTACCCTCCCCAGATGACTTCCCTGCCTACTGGTGACCAGGGGCAAGGATAGCCTACCTCTGAAGGTCGATCTCCGCTTTCCCCTTTCCTCCCTATACCGTAATCAAGATCCTTCTATAATTAAAAAATTATACAATGGTAATTTTTGCGCCAGAGCTCCAGCATTAAACTGTATTATATTGTTTAGGGTGTCCCACGGAGGACGCACTTTTTAAACAATTAATAAATCTGTCAAATATTAATGAAAATGCATTTATTTATATGCATTTACATTCAGCACGACTTGTGAGAAGAGGTTTGGTGGAAATGGGTTTGACAGAAGATGGATCTAGTTCCATCAAACCTTTTGCGTTTACACCAAAATATGGAACTGCTATTATTGATTGAAACCTGTTTCAAAAGAGTTTAAATGAGTTTTTTTTTTTAAAAAAATAGTATCGGTATTAAAATTATTTTTTGAAGTCTCTTTTAAAGGATAATGTTTCTTTATTGTTACATGTATTGATAAATAACGTCAATAATTTTTTAAAGAACTTCAATTAAGACTTATTGTTTTTTATTATGTCCACCCGTTTAAACATAATAAAAGGAGTAATAATTCGGTCTTAATTAACCATTGATGTTATTTTACAATAATAATGAGGCAGCATTGCCGTTGATTAGTCATCGAAGTACCGTAATTAAACATAGCTAGGCGTACTACTTTTAATAATTTGCTTATTTTGCTAATTAAGGATCTGCAACCTATTAATTTTAATCAGTCAAATTGGAGTTAATTGATGAATTTTCGATGTTGATGTGGCCATCGTGTTGAGAAGTTGGCAATTGATTTATACTAGGCATGCAATAACTCAATGGTAGCCATGAGATTGTGTTGGCAACGGTTATTCTGCTTAGCATAACGTCGGATTGACGTGTTTTTGCTCCTCCTACTCCTCCGTTCATTAAAGTATCCACCATACTTTTTAAGTGGGAATTTGGTTCTCGCACGCGCACAAGCATCAGTAAATTATGCGAAAGAAACATTGGAAGAAATCACTTTATGATCAAACGTAAGTTTTTTTTTATAATATAAAAATAGATTAAAAGGTTAAAAAAAATAAGTTTCAACTGTTTGAGTTGTTCGAAATAATACTTATTTCTTAGTAGTTTTAAAAACTTTTGTTAGAATTACATTATATAATTATTGTAAATGCATTATATTATTTTTTTAACGTTTCATATGAGCGATGCTTTTTTTTAAACTATTAATAACTGATTATTACTATGAATACTATATAATTATTATAAGATACTTTTAAAGTACCGGTATATTAAACTTTTTCTGCGTTTTAAATGGATTAATTTTATGGTTAAAATGTTTAGAAAATGCCATGAAGTTATTAGATTCTGCGAAATACAATT
>JAQGAY010000821.1:0-19815 GCA_034698085.1 Polydesmus angustus | reverse complement strand
AATTACTCGTATTATTGCCGCCATAAAACAATTAAATCATTAATAAACAATGAGTGTTTGTTAATTAATGTTAATTCGTTTTGCGGTTATTTATTTTTTTTTAAAATCCATTTGTATTTTCCTACAACTTCGAAGTGCGTTTAATTTCTTGAAAATTTTTTTAAAAAAATTTAAAATTACTTGTGGCATTGAAAGCTTGTCACTTTTAATAACTTTTTGTAAACGGTTTTTTTTCCCCCCGCGAGTTTAAAGTCAAACTAGCATTGAATTTTAATTTTGCAAAAAAAAAGCAAGTAATCCTGTAAAAGTATATAAGCCTATTAATAATAATTAAAATTATTTATATTTTACTTAAATTTTTCTTTAAAAAAAAAATCATTTTTTGATTGTTATTATTTTTTCAGAATTAAAAAAAATAGTTGTAGCAGCATTTAAAATTTGCACTTAATTTGTTTGTTATGTTTTTCGATTTTCAGAAACAATTAATTAGGTTAGATTAAAATTATAAATTTAGTTGATTTCCTCTTAGTTTTGATTCTCATCAATTAAATTTGTGTGTAGAATGAATGTAAAAGTGGAGTAGGCTTAATTGGAGAAGTCAACATTCTTTGTGTTGTAATAAAGATTTATCCTTCGTACTTAACAAATAGACGAGAATTCGTGGCATTAAAATGTATTGTTTGGTTGTAATTACAAGTAAAAACGAAAAACAGACTAATTAAACCAATGTTGAAAGCGGATGTGTGATGTTAAGCGAGTATTAGCCATCGAGGATTTAAGTACAAACGCAAAAAAAAGGAGGTTTTTTTTTTTTTTTTGATTCAATATCCTCGTTTTAATTAGAAATCGGAGTTTTCTGTTAACACTTTTTCAAGTCCCAACACACCTGCTTAAATCGGTACGTGGCTCCCGTTCGAGAACTTAAGTTGGCGCAGGTGCTAACATAATAATATGCACGCGATTATCATAGCGCTAATAGAACGGTGGAAATTTATATAATAATTATTTAAAGTATCTAAAATTAAAATAAATTGGCCGTTTCTTTTTTTTTTTTCTTTCGCTCCTATAAAAACGAAAGACGTTTAATTTATTCACCAATCTCATTAATAAGATTTCTATCTTTGTTATTGGAATTTTTGATTATTCAATTACACGACGATGTAATTGCTTTCTCATGTAACGCCGCTATTAATTATGTCAATTACATCCGAAATAAAATATTTGAAAGCGAGATGGATTTTTTTATTGATTGGATAAAAAAAAATAATGTTAGTTCAACAACCAGTCTTTAAAAACCGCTTATCACTTTTTAATCACCAGAATTGTCTGAATATTTTTTTTTAATAAGAAGGTTTTACGACGAATTTATTAACTTTATTTGGTCGGTAATTAATAAATCTAATAAAATTGTTTAATTAATGCAAGTGTGTTACATCTCCGGTTTAAGAAATATTATAATCCCTCTCCTTACACTGATTTATCTCACGCAGTTTTGCTTATTATAGCTATTGAAATATCTCGTTATTCGCGAAAATTTAAAGTTTACGCTGTCTTAATTTGGACTTGTATTATAAAATAGTAAATTTATCTTTAGCGCGAAATTAGTTGGGTTTTTTAATAAAAAAAAAAAATAATAAAGGAAAAATAATATGTGTGAAAACAAATATGAGAATATTTGCGTACCGGAACGTTGAATTTTTTTCGTGTTCCCGTAAAATGAAGATATAGAAAGCCATTCTCATAATACTCGTATTATACTGTGCTTAAATTAGCGTATTTAAAACTCACAAAATTGGAAAATCGTCTATATAATTATGTAGATTCCATTATAACATTTTATAACAACATACACCCAGACCGAGGTTTGCAACTTTATTGCGCCTTTGTCAATTTGGTTTCTTTTGTTAGGAAATAATTTATTTCAATTTTTAAACTTTTATTCCCAAAAAAGGGTAGATTTTTATAAAAAAAAAATCTGTGCGACCCATATTTTTTACTAAATTAAATTTGTAGATTGATTATGATTGGTTGGTAAATAGCAATCTACTATTAGAAAATGGTAATTCGAGAATATATTTTCGATATTTTCATTGTTTTCAATACTAAGCCGTAATTTAATTTGCATTTTTTTTTCAATTTGCGTTCGGGTTTTTGGGTAAATATCTAAGTTGCAAAGCGTTCTTAAATTTATTGGTACTGTAGGTTCTTCTAGCCTCCTACTTTACGCAGAATCATCTTCTCAACTTGAGAGGAATTTTTTGCGTTCGCTTATAACGAGGGATTTTTACTTGAAAAAAAATATGATAAATAATCTTTGGTTGGGACGTGCCGAAAATGTATATTTACTTTGTAATTATTGATTAACGAATCGAACTTACAATAGTACAATTATTTTTTTATTATTAAAACGGCGGTGGATTAATAAATAAATGGTAATTACCTATTCATTTAATTGGCGATGAAAGATGGTAACAAGCAGAAATTTATTTGGGCTTATCAAATTCGGCACTTAAAGAATCGATTGTGTTTGATTCGAACATCTAATCGAGATGACGAAATCCACTTAGTGTTTTGTAAGATAGGGATGAACAAGGATGTAATGTCTTTCCAACATTTTGATCAAGACGCTTTAACGAGTTTTGCTGGCTTAACTAATCTTCATTAAATGACCGGAGTCTACGTTGACTTAATGAGACGACTAGGCATTAATTGCTCATTCGCTCAAATGATATCAAAATCTTTATTTTGGATGTTATTCAACATGTCGCCAGACGTAATCTTAATTATATTTTTCGATGATGTCTTAATTACAAGAAAAAAAAAGATTCTTTTTTTTTTCTAAACCTGTTAAATGTATTGTAAAAGTATTTTTATCGTCAACCTCATGCGGCTAAATTAGCTTTTTTTTTTCTTTCGTTCCTATTAATGAGGTTTTTTAAAAAGTCGGTTCGAGGTTTAAATGGGAAATCAAATACACCGATATCAATTTGTGTATGAATTAAATTTTTCACAATTTAAGAGCAAAAAATAATTAATTTTTAAAAATTAATTAAAGAGTAAATTGCGATTACATGTACTTTGCGTTTTTATCTTATGTTGAAACTTCGTTCTACATGCGATAATACTTACTTTGATTTCACCGGTATTTATCAATACTGTAATTATTATTTTTTTATTGGTAAAATTTTTTTTTTCTTTATTTAGGTGAGCATGCAAACTCAAATTTTAGACTTTTATCATATTTTTAGATTGGCATTTTTTAAAATGTGAAATTCAGTGATGTATTGATAGAGATTTTAGAAAACCGTCATTGACATTACAAAACAATACAAATCTACGGAGTTAAAAAAAATGGTATGCGCGTACTGTTTAAAAATTATTTTACTGATTTTATAAATTTTGTTTTAAATAAAACTCTTCTTCTCTGAAAAACTTTACCAAAATAAACATTTTTTTCATAAGAATGTTGCATACATATAATTTTCCAATAGACTGAAAAAATTAGCCCGCATTCAGTTTTTAGTCTCCGATTAATCTCATTCTGTTTTCAAATTGTTTCATTACGCCTTCGTGCAGTAGTGAGCTACTTAACATTAATATACTTCAGCACTGTATAAAAAGAAATAAAAATTGCTCATGGTCTGCGAGACTTCAAATTGACACGCAATTTATTAATTAACGTGATAGGCGAAAACTTATTTTTTTATTAATTGTGCGTTCCGATAGGACAAAAAAAAAAACAATGTCATTACAATTTACATTACTTGAATGAACTCAAAATAAATAAACTCTAAAGCGTCCAGCGCTAATTAAATACATCGTACGTAAATTTTGTACTTTTTTTAATACATTACAGTGTTTTAAAAGCGTTTTATAGCCGGGGGATTTACAATAGTAAATGGATAAGACAAAATTATAGTTTGTTAATTAAATAAAAGTTTAATTATAGATTTTCAGTTTTTTAATACTGTATTTAAAGGGGAAAAAAATTGTTGTTTAAACAAAAATGTTTATAATAAAAGAAAATTTGTAATTTTTTGGATAATGAAGTTATTGCTTTAATGGGGTAGTTGAAATTTAATTAGATAGATGTTTAATTTTTTTTTATAAAAAAATAATTATTGATAATTAATTTTTTCATGTTGGGAAAACATGATCTGTTGGCTCGTAGGCAATATCAAAATGTTATACGAGGAAAGAGATTTAAGCTTCGCTCATCGCGTAATAAGCATTTAATATTAATATTTTTCAACTTTTCGAGCGCAACGTTTGATCTCTTCAACATTTAATATACCGAATTAAGTAAGCAAAAAGAAAAAAAATTAATTTTTTATTTTTTTTGATTTCCAAAGAAATATTTCGTAAAATTAATTTGTCTGTTGTTGCTATGGGTAGCGAGGATTAGAGAGAGAAATGTCTCGAAAATCGATATCAAATTTTGAATATACAGAGTATTTAGGAAAAAGAAAAAGAGCAATATTTTTATTATTTATTGTTCTACCTTTTAAGGTTTTTGCATTTCGTTTGGAAAATAAATTCGGCGGGATTATTCGCGCGGAGGAAAGGGAACGCGTAGGGCGCCGCGGCGGTAGATATAATAAATGGATGCCACTTGATTCCAAACATCAGGAAACAATAACAACCCGTTCAATTTATCATACATAATATACATTTTAAAGCTAAGGTTATAATGAATCTGGTAAACAATGACGTCGGTATAAAAATGCGCTGGTATTACGCGCGGTAGAAATAAATAATAAATGACTTTTAAATTTTGTTCGTCGACATAATTTTATCTCTAAAACGTTAAGGTATAAGGCGAGATATTTTATGGATAGGCGTATTTATTGCTGCACTTTACGTTTATTTTTACATTTTTTTTTTATACGAGATGCATCACAACTTAATGAGGGCATGCATAATTGATTGATTACGATCCGCGCATAAAACGCGCCACTACTCCGACTACTCGACTGTGTGGTTGATATTGAAAATCGTTGCTTTGTTGATTAGGGAAGGCGATTTAATTAAGTAAATGGGGCTGTTTGTGTATGAAATGTGATTGGTAAAGAGAACGGCGGCTTCGGCGCGTTGTTTTTTTTTTTTTTTTCTTCTTTTGCCAAGCGGTTGAAAGATAATGAATTTCCGAGCCGGCTTATTCGACCTGCCTTTACGTGCGAAACACTAACTAATTTGGCAACGCTGAAATTTTTGAAAGCAAAGTGGGAATGGAATTAGGGGGGTATAATAAATTCGTAAGCCACATCTATTCGATTTAATTAACATATTTATTACCTGAGTAATGACTCCAACGATGCTTTAAACAAGCGTCACGACCAATTAAGTTGTTTGTTAAGAAAATTTACGCTTTTGAGAGCTCAATTCGCACTTTATAACCGCATGATTTTATTTACACTTTATATATATATTTTTTTGGAAGATGATTTTATTACGCTATTGTTTGAAATGGGGAGAATAACAATCTCGTGGAAAACATTTTGTGGTTTTTCAAAACAAACGTCATTTTATGTTGTTCATTAACAGTACTTTATGTAGTTTCAATGTATATACTTTTTTAGTACTAGTATATAGTTTTTTTTTAATCAATTTTTGTTTAATAACAAATATTAGCAAACTTCAAAAATTATTTAAATTGGTGCTAATTATGTCTGGTTTTATCAAAATATTCTTCAAATTAGCATAGGCTATATATCATTTTATTGGTCTTGTGAAAATCTTTACTAATTTATATTTGCAAATTTTTTCCATGAATTTTAATACTGTAATTATAATTCTTAATTTGAATTTATTAAACAAAAATTCGCAAAAATGAAACTGCATTGAAACTTTTTTGTATAAAAAATAATAAAGACTTATCTCCCATTATTTAGCCGTATTAAAACTTATATAAAATGTGCACAAAAAATATAAAATCTAAAATAGATATTTTGTAACTTGAATTTAATACAAAAAATACATAAAATTTTTAGAACGCCGAACAGGTCGTTTAACCTGTTTTCACGCTGTATGATTCTTCGAACAGACGACATTTTAAAGGATTGTTTTTGTCTGCGTCGATATAAAGCAATATTAAAATAACTTCTTCAAATACTACACTTTTTGCGTTTAATTATGTATTAAATTTAGTGAATAATATGCATCACGCTAATTGCAAAGGTAGTATATGAATAATGCTTTTATTGACGTTTTTTAACTGTCCAAATAACCTATTAGACATCCATTAAAATGATTCGCTTAAAACCCTCTTTAATAATTAATTTTGACAACAGTTTATTGTTAATGAGTGCATCCATTAAGTAATAATTTAAAACCGGGATTTAATTACTTAAAAACAAGGTAGAACAATGCTATCGCAGCGAGAACTCTCTTATGCTTGCAAACATTTCCACTTTCGTTATAGCCTCATAGGGCAACGGATTAACCACACATATAAATCAACAAAAAAAGCCAAAAAAACAACTTGAAAATTTTACTCTTCAAACTATAGAATTATTTTAAAAAAGTATTTTATAATTTGTATAAATGAATATATCTTTGAAATTCCGGAGGTTTTTTATAAACACCCTGTATTAAGCGCTTTGAGTGACGGATGAATGTAGTTAAAACGATTATCATTGCAAGTCCCAATGGTAGCACAAGCATCGAACAACTGTGTTTGCTCTTATTTAATTGAAAGCACGAGTACTATTGATTTTTCTACAGGAGTTTTGGGGGATGACAGACTGCGACTAACCGTTGAGGCTAGGACTAGCGAAGCAATTTTCTATGACGAGCACAATTTGAAAAAAAAGTTAAACTATTAATGCGAATTATTCGAAATTTACGATTCTTCTTATTAACTCGAGATTTATTATAGGATAATAGGTCTCGAGTTAATAAGAGGAATCGTAAATTGCGACGCATCAAACAGCGCTCAATGTTTGCATGCTTTTCATCTAAAAGTCTATTTAACGCTGCTCCGCACACAAAGCCCATTTATATTTTATTAAGTCGATTTTAATCGTCCAGAGTGCGCGGGCTTTAATTTATTTAAGTACGTTACTCTTATAATTATTTAACGAATAGTTAATTTTGACCCATCTCACGGGTAGAGAGCGTAATAAAAACTAATTCTGTCGTATTTTATCGCACCCGAAAATAATTCGATTTGCTTCGTTAACGAAGCGTCATTTCAACACAAAATCCAATAGCGAACAAGGTCACGGGTAAATAAAACATCAAATTTGCCTCCTATTTATCTCAAACTCAAAAGTTATTACAGTACACAATTTTACGAAAAACGCTTGAGCGCTTGGAATCAAATAATTTGATTACAGATGGTTTTATTACAAAAGGAAAGTGAGATTCAGTTAATTGCGGCTGAATGCAATAAAAATGTGCTAAATTTTGCGAATTAAAAGTAATAAAAGCTTTATTAAGTTTAAGATCTTCAACTAAAGTACAGGGTAATCGAACATTGATCTAGTGTTCTAGTACAGTATAAGAATTAGAATAGAAGTGAAACTTGGTTCCACGTGTCACCTGTTTACGTCTTTCAATTCGCATATTTAATAGGTACTGTATTTGATTTTTCTATTCAATTTTTTAGAATATAAATACATTAGGTGCCGTAAATAATTATGGTAAATCCTACATATAAGTGAATTTTTATTTGCACAAATTTTAATGTATTTTATTTTTTTTTTTATATAAAATTGTTGATTCAATTTGCTGTTAATTTTGATGGTGAAATGACTTTGTACGTTGTGGTTGAATATCTAAGAAAAATTTTTATATGAACATTGAAGAAAAACATCATTAATTGAAATGTAGAATTTTGTGTGTTTTTAATATCAGGAAACAATCGTTTCTAAATGTAAAATTGCATTTAATTAGTGTTTAAAAGCCGTGCTTCAATTACGATAATCAGTATTTTTATAATAATAACAATACTTATTTAGCTTAATTTTATACAATGGATTTTGTATGAATACAATGAAAGAGAGAAAAGAAAAATCATGCGAACAAATTTTGATAATGTACTTTAAAGATCGCATTTTTGCACTTGAGCGGTGTTTATCTTTTTTGAGGTGTAGATTCTACTGAAAATGACGGCGATAAAATTAAATGTGAGAACATTAGCTGCATTCTGAAATCTGAGCGAAAAAAAAAAGCGCTTGTCACTCATCTTGAATTTAACTTAAGTGCTGAAATCTATGGCTTCAACTTCTGACAAGATTCTGCAATTGATTACTTTATTGTTGCTTAATTTTTCAAATGACTGCGTCTAATAGACAATATAAATAATAAATTGGAATACATCGAATTTTTATTAGCTCTTATAATAATACCGGTATAATAACAATAATATACCCGCACAAAATTCAAGTACGTTACTTATTTCTATTTAATACGGATCGTATAAATCTTTAGAATTATGTATAAGATTATTTAATAATAATTGATAATAATATTTTTTTTTTTTGATCTGATTTGTGCAGTAACGACCAGAAGGATCGGACACCCCTACCAGAATCGAACACCTCCAAAAAGGAAGAAACCTAGGACTTCATTTACGAGGATGCAAATTTGTGAATTGGAGAAAAGGTTTCACAAACAAAAGTATTTAGCTTCGGCCGAAAGGGCCAGCTTAGCCAAAACACTCAAAATGACGGATGCTCAAGTGAAAACGTGGTTTCAAAACAGAAGAACAAAATGGAGGTAAAAAACATTTTTATTTAATTTTCTTCCCTTACCGTCTACTGTTTAGTGAAATACTTGCGAGGCAAAGCGCAATAGACCTTTAAAAGGTGCCTTATTATCTAAATTTCAAAATTTAAACGTTTAAAATGAACTTAATTTTTATTAACTGAAATTTATAGAAAATTAAAGTAACGCAATTTGTCGTTATTTTAAATTAAGTTTCCATCGTCGTAAATTAAGTTAAGTTTTTATTGCAACGTTGAGCCTGGTCAACTCGTATCACTCAAAAAAAATTGATTTAAATAGAAAATATTTAAAACGCGATCCACTTTCACATTGGAAACTATGTAAATTTCGAAGATGCGCAAGATTTTTTTTTTGTTTTGTTTTTGTAAAGTTTTAATTAAGATAGGAAGCGCAATTAAAATTCTTTATAAGCCAACGTTTGCAAGAAATTGACGCCACTATAATAATAATTATTCTAAGCGATAATGCCGTCGTGTAGTGCACCAAGTACTGTATATTCGTATTAATTTATTATCTTGATTGTTAATTGGGGTTAGCTGTTAACGAGGCAAAGCCGATACAGATGTTAAGGAGTTCTAATAATTATTGAGGCGCTTCCAATTGACTTGGCTGACAGCCATTCATTTGTAGCCAAATATAAAGTTCTCTTGGCATACTTAAAAGATAGCAAATATGCTCTGTTTCTAATCAAAAGTGACACGATTGTGTATTATTTTCGCTGGAGAATTCCGAATCTTTGGCAATTAAATAGCGGCGAGTGGTGCTAATTCGCTGATTATGAGGATTATTATGGCATGGCTCTTCTAATTGAAATTCCTTTAGTGAAGAGTTTGCGCATCGAAGAAGTGGTTAGTGCCAGGCAATAAATAATTAAGACTATACCGCATTATTTTTGGATCACAATTTTAATCGCGTTGTACTGTAATTTATAGCCAACGATATCCACGCTTTTAAATATTATCGTGAGTTATTTAATTAAACTTTTTAATGTTATTTTTTTTTTTTATAATGACGTACATTCGCGTAAAAATTAAATATTAGTACGGACGTGGTGAAATTATCTACATAAATTGTTTTACTTAAAAAAATCCAGTTTAACTATTTGATTTAAGGATTTTTTTTAAATATTTGAATGCACATTAGATTAGATTATTGTTTTTACAGTCAGATGAGCAAATATTGTAAATTTGTTTTACGTTAGCCTGACAGTAATTTTTTTGCGAAATTTGTTTTATATTCTATGCTATTGTAATATTATCGGTTATTGTGCCGCATTTATTTATTTTTGCTTAACGCTTACATGGATTTATTGGGGGTAGTATTTTATATCATTGAAATATTTGAGAATATATATTATTGTAATCACGCTATTTTAGATTTATGACTCACAAATACATATATTTTTAGATTATTTAGGTTATTTTTTTTTTTGAAAAAAAAAATGTATTTGATTGTCATCAACAATATTATTTTTGTTGCATAATTACACGCATGCTCAAATAATAGTAATTGTCATTCTAAATTTGAAATGGATAGGTGTACCATTTTACCTTCAACGTTATTTCTATGAAAAATATTTAAAATAGGAAATAGTGAATTTGTTAGTATTAGTTTTGTTATGACTTAGAATTATCTTTTTTTAATGCAGTGACTTGTATTGTATTTTCCTCTAACGATTGTTCAATAGAATTTCCTAGAAACTTACTTAGCGGTATTTTAAAAAACTGTATTTAAATTATCTTTGTAACTCAATTACGTAGAAGCCCATATAACTTTAAGAAAGAATTTCCAATGAAAGTTTGTTGCGCATATACCTTTTGTACAGCGCAGGATTCACAGTAACTTACTTTATAGTGGTTGTTATCATTATAACGTTTTTGGTTCTAAGACGATTGAAAGTAAAACTCAACTTCTTACATTTTATTTGATGGCGGGCTTTTTATTAAACAATTTTTTTTTTTTTGAGAATTGGGATTAACAATCTTTAATCATAATATATTTGGTAAACTGAATCTTTTTATTTACAATCTTCAAAGAAATGGAGCTACCGCTTTTGTGATCATTTTTACAACTAATCTTTTTTGTTGTTGTTACTCCCGGGTACCGGCATTTGTTTATTGGCAGCCTCTCGAGTCTACTCGTGTCTAGGTGTACATCGCTCCGAGATTAATCACAATTCGCATCAACATTATCGAGTGCAATTTAAGACGAAATCAAAGCGGTATCTGCTGGCTAAATAAAAGTTTCCGGAGGGCAAAAATTACCTCGTCTGAAAAAAGTTTTGAGTGTGAAAAGGTTGTTGATGGATGATGAGTGTAGGACAAGCACTCAATTACATTCAGTATAATCTATAGCACCCGCTTATAAAAAGTCTTACCAATAAAATGTTGGTACAGCGAACTTTAATATTCCGAAATATAACGAATTTTTACGGAGGTTAACTGTTTAATAATTTATTTTATTTTTTTTATGACCCTAGCTGTGTTTTGGAAAAGTTTTTGATGGGCTTTTTATAATGTTATAATATTCCAGTTTTGTTATATGAATTACCTGGGTAACCTGCAATCCGAGCAACAATTTTGAGAGCGATTGATGGATTTGTAAAAATCTTCAATTATATGACTATTTTATTTAGACTTTTGCAGATTTTTAGAAAAAAATTTTTATTGTTTTTTAGAAGACGCAAAAAAAAAAGTGATTAAATTTGGCCCAATAGTGCAAACATTTTGCAGTGTTTTGACTTTTGTGACGCTAAAGCCGAGATATAACTGTATTTTCTTCATGCATTAACAAGAGTTTTTTTACATGATAAGATTGCGACGGGATTCCCAAAAACTGACGTTACACCCGAAGTGTTCTAATGTAATTATTACTTCTTTGTTGATTACTCGAAGTATTTATTAAAACTTTGTGAATCATTGTTAAAAATCAAAAAACTTCGTTTTTTTCCATTGATTTTTATTATAACAAACGGATTTAACTGTTGGTTCGCTTGAATTTCGTTGTATCGACAATTGCCTGAGTTTTATTGATCTTGGTTCGGTTGAACCGGACTCTACTTGGTTTTGCGAGAACCATAAAGTGTGGCGTGGTGCTATTTAGCTCGGTGGTTTACTACACTTAAAGAATTGAATATTGAAGAGGGCTTTGTTTAGCATTATTACTTGTTTTCACCTTTCCTACCTTCGGATTTTCACACAAATAAAACGTAATGGGCGGCCCTTTTGAAATTTATAATTATTTTATAGCACTTTTCTACGCGCAAATTATATAAGCGAGCTTTCAGGCTGTAAACACGTATGACGTAACACCTATCGTAAAACGAAACATATTAATTTTTATTTTTTCAATTGAATTGAAGAATCGTACAATTGAAGTTGAACACTTTTTTTTCTCGTTTTATATGTGCCGACCGCGTTTTATGAAATAAATATAAAATTTTTTGTCGAGACGATTGATGAATATACTTTTTATTTCCGCGTTTTGCGTTTAATGTCGGTGACTACAAAGCTTGTTAGCATTTTTAAAAAGAAAATTACAATGAAAGAATAAATGACCTGTATGAGCAATTTCTTAGCACTCGATTTGACTTATTTTTTTAAAAAATAAATTATGTTTTTGTCAAGTTTATTTTTAAGATTTACAATTGGGGCTTACGTTATAAATAAATAGTAAGGTCGTAGAACTTCAATTTATTTGATTTTAATTATGGTATAGTTTTAAAAAAATTATTAATGTTAATTTTTTTAGTAGGGTAACTGTAAAAGCTTGAAAAATGCAGGTTTTGCATTTTCAAGCCGTAGCTTTTTTTTATTAGTGCATTAGTTATTGTATTTAATTTTAATAATTATTTAATTACTGTATTATATTACGGACGCAGCAAATTTTTATCTTAAATTAGAGATTTAAACTTAGCCTACCAGTACTGTTTTTTTTTTTTTTTGGCAGAGAACTTTGGAAGTTATAGTTTTTGCATTCTGGATAGACGAACTGTTTTTTGAAAAATTGTTTAAATATTGTTCAAAATCAAATTTGAAATTACAGTATAGTAAACGTTAAGTGCAAAACTAAATTCAAAACGTATTTAATAGTTTCGTTCTTAAAAGACTAATTTACCCGAATCTAGTCCCGAAAATTGATATTTGCACACAATTATACCAATGCGTTGATTATACCGGTATAAATTTAGTTTAAATTATCATATTAATTTTGGTGGTTTTTTTTTTGATTAATATTATTATTGTATTTACCTTTTTTTTAAAAAAAAATTTATCTTACTGTAGGTTCATTTTTCCTGAAAGAAAATAACCCTAATGTGTTTAATAATAATTTGTGTATTCATTGTTTAAATAATAATAAAAAAAAACAATAGAAATTTTTATAATTTAATTGTATCATTTTTGTAATATGCTTTTTTTATATTTCAACGAAAGAAAGGCTATTTAGGTTTTTAGACTGTACCTGTTAGGCTTTTAACGCTGTTTTACAGCTATAATTGTATACAAATAAGCTAGCATTATTCTAGTTAACAATTTACTAAACGTGAGAACGTTGATTTTAATAGTAATTATAGTTTAATAAATTTTTATTATGATTTTTTTTTCCTTACGCTCTTAAATCCAGTTATTAATTCCGGTACCGCTACACCATTCATACAGTATGTGCACTTTTATCCTACATGAAACTTACTTGACTGTTTTTTTTTTCAATTATGTTCTTTAAAGTTTATTTGCTTTGAGCAAACGAGTCTGTGAGTAACATTGATATAACGTTATATTTTCAAATTCTTAAAATAAATGTTTTGAAATCTCCGATTAAATATTTTCTTATCACGTAGGTGTTATTAAATGAGTTTCATTAATATTCGAAACGTTTCTCGACCCACTACATTTTTTTTTAAAATAAATAATGAGCTAATACACTCGCGCTATCTAATTGATTGTAGCTAATAATGAAACTTTATCTATCGAATGCAAATTTATTGTATAAATAATTTGAGCTCGTTAAGTAGATATTGTAGAGAATAAATGATTTATGAGCAACTTTATAAAAAGCAGGTGCTGTTCATTTGAATTTAAAATTGTTTGCGATGTAAATTTTTGCTGATGCGAAAGTTAACTTAAATGTTAATAGCTAATTTTATGGGCGTTAATTGTTTTATTTTGTGGAAAGAGTCGAGCGTTGCATTTCTTTACAAGTTTGGGAAATAACTGCATTCTTTATGGCGTTAGAATACTGTTCACGAGCACGAATCTTGCATAAAATTATGGAAATGGTTTTGGTTAACGATTTTAAGGTTAAATGTTCAAAGATGCAAATTGCGTACTTCTGTGTTATTATACGTAATTGCATGAGCCACCAATTGTTAGAGAAAAGTAGGGAGTTTTAGTCGAAATTGAAAATTAAGTCCGGAACTTAATCGAAAGACGACGAGCAAATTATATTTGTTGATAATTAAAGTTGCTTATTGCTTATTTAAGTGTTTACACGCTTTTAAAGGGAGCAAACTTTCAGTTTTGCTAAGCGGAAATAAGTTAATAAACAAAGGTTAAAAGTTATAATTGCGTTAATTTTTCTCACAAAGCTTTTTCAAGATGTTCATGTGTAACAAAATTTGAAAAAACTGTTAGAAATGATTTGGAAACAGAAGTTTTTAGTGGTTAATTTTAAAGAATGTTCAACACCTTTAGTTGAAAACTATTTTTTGTTCAAGAAGCTGGTAATACAACAATTTTGTTTTGAACGTAAACTTAAATATTGACAGATGAATTTGAAAAACCATCCTATCGATTCAAATTTATGTCATTGAATGTTGGAATTATATTTTTGGATCAATTTTTTAAATATCAGCAAAAAATGTACATATTATTATTTATAAGGCATTGGAAATAATATAAGAAATAAAGTTTGTCTTACGTTTTATATTGAACCTCCGTCTACAAATTGCCTACTAACGATTAGTAAGATGCAAGGTTCTTTTCCTGACGTAGCTGGTGCGATCAAGCATTGAAGGTTAAATCAGGAAAAAGGCCAAATGAAAAAAGTGTTTCCTAGTTTAATAAAATTGTTTTTAGACCAAATTATAGTAACCGTTGTTAGTATTTTTAAAGGTATGGAATGCTTTTTTCTTTCAATCTATATGCGTGTCTGTGTTGATGCTGTATAGACGGCCTATTTTTTATACTGTGTCTGTATAGTAATTGTAGCTTATTACAGAAGCCTTTTGCTCACGGACAAAATGGGATTCACGTTTAAAAAAAAATAGTGCATAGAAAATAATGATAAAAACCTCATTTTATGTTTATCTTAAGGGCAAGCAAGATAAAAAAAAAAATTATGTGCAAGCGATAATGTAATAATTTGCATCATCTAATTTTAATAATCACCATAAAATTCATATTAAGATAGTAAACATAATATGGCATACTAAAGTGCTAATTCACCCCGCAGCTGCACCATTTCTGCAAGCAGTAAGTGTCGTCAAATTTAATTTTAATATTTGGAATTTGCATTACCGGTATTTAATTTAAGGTCTTAGTGTCTGAGTGACAACATTATAGCTACAAAAAAAAAGGTTTTTTAAGGCTATTTTATTTATTACAATAATTTATTTTAAATTTAAAAGTGAATTTTACTATTTCAATTTTTTTGGAGTTTTTAATTGACTTTCATTCCGATGAATTGAACAGAAAACAAATGATCCTCCCGCAGTTTTCTCACTTTGCGCGGTTTTGTGAACGAGATGTTATCAATATGCCATTACACATGATTATTCACTTAATATTTCCTGCTAAAAATTTTAATTACTAGTACATTATATATTTATATATTTTAGGATTTTGAGTTTAAGATGAATGGCGCATGCACGCATATATTGTGGATCAAGTTTAACCACAAATTTCGAGTGCATAACCCGAGAACACTGTATTGATTAAATTCGAACTTCCGAATTTAGTTTTGAAAAATGGTAATTATTTAGCCGGTTTAGATGATAAATTTTGGTGAGTTTTAAATACGCGTTGACTTGAGACCTATTAACATTCGTAATAAAGTCATTGATGAAGTCTCGCGATTCTAAGTAAGCGCTCACCTGAGCGAGAAGGTTATCTAGATCCATTAGCCAAAATGTTGAATGCGCTTGTAATTATTCATTTCATTGAAAAGAGAGTCTGAGGTGTTTGTTGGGTGGGGGAGACAATCATAAGCGCATTAAAGCGGCGCTAGTTGAAACATATCTTGATAACAGCCGAAAATGCAAAAAGCTATTAGAATAACAAAGTTGATTTGTTGGACAATTATATCTGCATGCACGATGTAAACAGTAATAATGTAGTAACATTGCCAGCCATAAAATTATCTAAAAATGTAATTTTCCCTTGAGTGCGTAATAAACTACATAGTCGGGCATGCGCAGCAACAAAAAAAAACAAAAAAAACTTCCCGAACTGCAATTGTATATATCATAGCCTAGATATACTGACGACGCTATATGCGTTAAACGGCTACGCAAGTACATCGCAGACAACTGTTTATAGACCTTTATTAAAGCTTTCTTAATAACGATGATAGTAGTAAAAAAATATAAACGAAATGAAAATATTATTTCAAAAAAAAAAAAAATACTCATAACAAATGATTGCACGCCAACTTGCGTATTATATGAAAGAATTATTTTAGGTACCTTTTTTTTCTCCCCTCATTTTATTAAGGGGAGGAATTTTATTTTTCTACAATGATAAATAAAAAAAACTATTATTATTATTATAAAGATACCACGTACATGTATGAAAAATGAGTCATTTAAATTTCAATTCTACTTTAATCTTTATAGGGAAAGGTTATATGATATTTGTTGTTGTGAGTTATCTGTATTATCATATAAAACTAAGGTTGATAAACGCCAAAACGATAATTAGTATTGTTTACGTTAACGTGGTGTACGTGCAGAGGGAGTCACGAAAAGCAGGCAAAATATCTTTTAAAAATAAAAATGATTGCAATTTGCCTTAAGACGTTGGACAAGCTGTAATGTTAACGTCTGAAATTTCCACAAATTTTTATCAGAAGAGGTCGTGAATGGTTTTTCTTTTTATTATTATTATTCTTTTTTCTCTCTTTTTTTTTTTTTTTCTTTCTTCTTCTTCTTTCAAAGAAATGTACCAGACGTCGAATGCACCCAACATTTATCATTAAACAGGCTGAAATCTCTTTTGTGTGTGCGATATGACGTGAAAAGAAAGAAAAAAGAAATGATATTGAAAAAGTGCGGACTGAAATTACACCTTTACTCGTATTTGATATGTACTTACAAATAACACTTGTTCCTGCGAGTTCATCACCGAGCGTGGTTTGCGTGCCGGGTGCAATCATAGACCGAAAGGCATTCTGGGAGAGATGGAAAGGACAATGGATACCTGCACGCGAGAGATGGAATTTGATGGCTTGCTTTTTAGCGACAAGTACTTTTTGTATATTAAGAATAATGTGTCTAATTGCGTAATGAGGGGCCTTTAACTAACTGCTGCTTTTTAGCCACCAGCTTTTCTCTCTCTTCTTTTAGCAAAGAGGCGACTTGTGGACTGGGTGGTGAGAAGCAGGTGAACGCTGAGGGTGGGTACCCCCTTATCACTGATAAAAACATCCTGCATAACTTTATCTAGGTTAAGAAGCAGGTGGAGCCACTAGGAAGCGAGAAATAATAATTAAGGAGAATTAATATATTTTTAGGTGCTTGAATTTCTGTTAGATTTAATACGTTTTCGTTTTTCGCCGAATTAAATCGTTGCTTTATTTTAATTTCCTAAAAAGAAAAAAAAGAGCTATTAGGAAGTAGGCCTGCAATTGTACCGTTACGAGTTTACAACTTAAATTTCTCGTACCGAGATATTCAATTTAGATGATAATAAAAATGATTATTATTGTGGTTTATAACTTTGAGAGTGTTATTAACTGACGAATTAAATTTTAAGATTAGAAAAGTGTTTTCGTGGTTATTACAACAAAAATCTTAAGTTTGTTTGTTTGTATAGTTGCAATGGCCTAGTTAAAATAGATTCGATTAAATTTAATTACTCTGATTAAATCGTTGTTGTTGTTTTTTTAAACAATGAAATTTGTATGGGTGTGTCAACTTGAAATTAATTTTTTTCAATAAAACTTTAGAAGAAGTTTTATTTATGTAAATTATTTATTTCTTACACTGAGGACTTAAGACAAGGTGTGTTTTGTCGGTAATAAAAAGTCACATTTTTAATAAAATCAAGTAAAAATAAACTTAATAATCAAATATTTAATGAGTACTTTTTAGCTCTTAACTTTTTATAGGTTTTATTTTTTGGAGATAAACTATTTTATTGTAAAAAGGTTTTGAAGACGGCATTTTTTAATTAATATGGTTTTGTGTACTCGCTCAAATTTTAGCTTTTATTGAAGAAAACATGCACTTCTTTTTAAAAAGAACAGCTCTAAAATTAACATTAATATTAATTGTTTTATTTTACTGCAGTAGGTTGCAATATTATAAGCTTGTATAGTTTGGGCTCTAGTTTACACCTTAAAAAATCAGAACTAAACTCCTACAAGTAGTGGCGAAGAAGGGGTTTTGCTGGTTCCAGAAAATTTGTATTTATTTGAGATACATGTACAGTATTTAATTTTCAAAATCACTCATTCGTTTAAATAGTAGACTTTTTTTTTTCGTTAATTATTTTTTTTTAAAATATTATTAGTGGAGAAAAAAGTTACAATTAAAATTCAAACTTAAATTGGCAGTTGACAATAAAAATTTAATAATTTAAATTCTTTCTCGGTAATTTGAGATTGATAACTAATGATCACATAAACCGGCGGCTGTTGGAGCACTTAAATCTAGTAAGCGGTTATTGAAGCATGAAATTCTTTTAATTTCGATTAATAGATTTGTAAAGAAAATGTATTTAATGGCAGAAAGTGAACGATAGGAGGCGGAGGAATGTCTCCAGACTTGTTTTCCATTCTAATTAGGACGCGAGTCGGTGTTATTGTAAAACAAGCTTTAGGTTTGGGTGGAGGAACTTTTTTTTTTTTTGTAACTTGTCTGTCGCAATCGAATCATTCCAAATTATTAAAAGTTTAATTTGTTGTAAACAACTTGTACTACGAGTTTTTTTTTTATTATTATTCCTTTTAAATTTTTAAAATTTTATCTATTTTTGGTGGCGGAAAGTTTCGCTCGAGATAATTTAATATAAACGGAGGAGGGGAGAAAAAAAAATGCAGAAATGTTTCGATTTTTTGTTACTTGACATTTCAATTTCGAGAAAAGGCGATTCGCGCTGTGAATTTTTCTATCACATTCAGTCGAAATGCGACCGAATAAATTGCGATTTGATATTTTTTAATATACGTTACGGGAAGCGATTTCACGTCACAAAAGCATTTTGAAACGCGATTTATAAATATATGATTGATATTCGAGAAAAATTTGGTAAATGACCATATAAAGTTAGAGCTATTCATATTTTTTTTTTTTATTTATTATTGTTTACGCGAGAGAGAAAAAAAAAACGGAACACACACACGCACTAAAGATTTGTTACGTTGTTTAACGTGGTGGGATTTTATCCGTTTTTATTTTAGATATCGATCGCCATACACAGATGTTTTGTATCTCTAAATTTGCAAAGTGACACGTGACAAGTGACAGTATGCAGATTCAATTGGGGACTGTTTTGACATGCATTTATAAAATTAGGAGTTGTGCAAAAGGGAGGAAAAGGGACGAATCCTAACGCGCATCTGCCATTCAGCCATCAGTTAGGCTTAAATGCTATGGAGAACCGTCTAATACCTCGTATTTGAACATTTTATTCGGTTTTAGGATGATCACAAACGCTTAGGTCTAAGTGTATTTTGGACATGTTTGATTTAAGGCAACGCCAATATATTTGGTTGTAAGTCTTTGACGCGCAATCTTACGAATGACGATTGCAGTTGTTTATATGTAAGTCAAACTTAGAATTCTTATAATTCCAATTTTGGGACAAAAGAATTGGATAGATTTAAAATATAGTTTGAGCAATTTTTTCATTTGAACCTCAAAATATA
>JAQGAY010000820.1:0-19819 GCA_034698085.1 Polydesmus angustus | reverse complement strand
AGTTAAATTGATGAGAGAGAGGTTTATGGACCCCGGAATCGTGTTTCTGAGATCATTTTACATCGAAAAAATCACTTGACGTTTGTGATGAAAGAAAAACCTTTTTCTCAGAACTTCCTTGCGTTATTACGAGTACCTACTAATTTCGACTAGTGTGCTTTTTAAGTTTGTAGTTAATCATGCACTAAAAAAACGCTCCTGATTACGGCAAGTACATTATCAATGCGTCTGTTTTGGTCACGTAACTGTAATGTATTGAATCTTGGCTTATAGGTATTATAACAGTCGAATGCCGGAATGTTTTGAAATCATATTGAACCTGTGAGCAACTTTAATTACCTCGAAAAATTGCGTGTACTTCGGTAATTATGTATCCAACTCTCAAGTCAATCCGCGAAGCATATGTAGAATTTAGTTAAGTTTCCAATTTCCAAAGCTTCCTTTATCGCTAAAAATTCTTATAAAAACAGTAACAATTCTGACGACTTCCAACGCGGAATATATATATATATCTTTTTGATTTGTCGCTAGATGGCGCTGTTAGGGTTTCCACTTCCTATTTTTATACTCTCCTTTCAGGATTAGGCTAACTATATAAAAAGACAAGTGACTTTTCCAAAAATAGAACCATTGAGAAGCCCGTATATTAACTTATAAAACGTTTTTTCTTACAAGGATTTTTCCTTGGAGTTGGATTATAAACTCGAAATATTTTCTTGCAAATATAGCTACCTAATTACGCCGAACATATATTTTTTGCGAAAAGTAGGCTTAGCTTCAAAACTGCCCCTAATTAAAATCAAAAACCAGATTAATATTATGCGTATTAGTTTAATTCTAAAATAAAAATTTTTTTTTTTTGGTACCGGTACAATACAATGCATTTCCTGAGTCTAGAAAACTAGCGCTTTTCAAAATTAATTTGGGCGACAAATTCTATACAAAATCACCAACGATGGAACAGTAAAAATCTAATAACAATATTTTAATGATTTATCATAAATTTTCAAAAATTTAAAAAACCCATAATTATGCGAGTAATCATTAAAATAATTTGAATAAATATAAGCTCAAAAAAAAAACGACTTTGGCACCTAAAAATTTCGATCAACTAAAATATACATAAAGTATTCTTAAAATTTACAAAATTCTGGGTAAATTTATAAATTTAACTAAAAAAAAAAAAAAAGATAGTATATCTCTAAAATTAAAATCTCATGTTGGAGGAGGACCAGATTTATATTGTAACATGGGGTCTAAAGAACGAGCAAAATTATTACTAAGAGAACACTGATAATTTTCATCGTATAAAGGAACTAGAGCTGCAGCTCCGAGAAGCAGCAACATCAAAGCTTGAATTGGAAGACTCGCTCGTACTACTCTACCAAATAGGTGATTGTACCACCTGGAATTAGTTCTGGTCGCCTCATCGCTTTCCCTAAATAATTGAAATACAATATTAGATTAGCACAGTATAACGCAACTTGCGTCATAGATATTTACGTCTCATTGTGCAGTGACAATTCTCCATTTTGAGACTCGTTTGGCAAAAACTAAAAAAATAATGGTGCACACAATTCAATAAATAAACAAAAACAAAAAAATAATAATAATAAAATATGTGTTGCGAAATGTGCAAGAACAAAAATGAATTAATATTAAATAAAAAAAAAAAAACTAAACTGAAACTAAATTTATAATGCGTAGAAACTTAATAAATTGCACATAACTCTTTAAAGTTTTGTACATTAAGCCTACCTGTTTGGAAAGTGTCAGTAGTGATCCCGATGCTGAAATTTCAGCTATTTCTCCTCCGACAGATTGGATCAAGGAAATTCTTTGAGCCTAAAATAATGCCAGTATATTAAGTTTTTTCTTGCTAAATAAAACACTCATCGATTACAAGATAATACTCACTAAATCAATGTCACCACATTCGATAATTTTATTCAGCTTGATAATATAGCAATCACAAATTTTTTGATAATTTTGAAGTCGATCAACGAGTTTAGCCAACTCTTTCGTCAACTTTAGTTTGTCCTTTTCCGCTTTAGGTAGCGGAATAAGTTTGCTTAGTAAATCTTCCGTTAATTTTATTTTTCGATGACATTGCTCTACCTCAGTGCGTATTTCCTAAAAAAAATTATTTTTAAATTAATAAACTACAGTACCGTAGGTCTATATCTACTGTATTATTAAAGATATTATTAATACCAAGAAACGATCTCGCTTTAATGTAATTATTTTCAGATCACCAGAAATATCCACAGGTTCAATATCTTTAATCTTGGTTTCCACAGAGTCCATCCAGGAAGATATTTCTGCAATAGATTGATGAAACTCCCTGCATTTCATCAAAGCCGTTTGCAGTTGATATTGACGCGATGTGGCATATTTGCAAAGTTTCTCCCATTTCACATTTATAACCTAAAAGTATGAATAAAGCATTATTGAAAAAAATATATTTTTTTTTAAAACGATTTTAATTTAACGAACTTTGACTTGAGTTTTTAATTTTTTAGCATCACTTTTAGTTTCCAAGTTTTGCTGAATGTCTTTAAAGCATACATTTAAGGACATGACGATTGCCTTGTGACAATCAATTTCGAGAAATAGTTGCTAAAAATATTTACCGGTAAATACATATTATAAAAAACTTTTTTTTTTAAAAAAAACGTTTCCATTATACCTGATTTTTGCTGATTTCCGTTTGAATCTCCGCTAACGTTGTTGGAATCATTTTGGAAGCACTCGTAATGTGAAGATCCTCAGCATCATTCAACCAAAATTGTACTTTTACGATATCATTTTGCAATTGCTGCCATTGATTGCAATAATTTTGCATTGTTTGATCTCTATTGGCTGCCTCTAATTTCAATTTCTCCCAACGATCAACGTTAACTGTGAATAAATAGTCAGTATTTTAATTGAATTTGATAATTTATTTGAATAAATTGTAACGCGCACCTTGAATTTCTTCAGGGTAATTTAAAGGTAAACCCGTTTCTTCTGCAAGTAAACCGTTTATATGCTGAACGAGTTCAACGCTAGCTCGACACTTGGCCATATGAATTTTCTAAAAAAAATAAAATTGTAAAAAAAAATCCAAACATTTTTTAAAAAATAATAATAAAGGGATCGATCTTACATTTGTTTCTTTGTTGCTTTCTAAAGAAGAACCATAGTGAATGGAAATTTTCAACGATTCTTTTAATAAATCTAAATTATTTTGACTTTCTTTTAAAGCTGCTTCTAAGTTTCTCATATAAAGTTGAATTTTTGAAGTGAGAGTTGGCGAATCCACTTCAGAAGTATCACAAACATTATTTACTTTATTAATATCAATCTTTAAATCTTTTGAGGTCATAATAGGCAATTCATTTTCAATCTGAAATAATAACTTATAACGATCAATAATCATTTTAAAATGTTTGTTTTTTTTAAATAATTACTTCCGGAGATGGGATATTATCTTCGACTGTTTCTGTACATTCCAATAACTCTTCTTGCGTTGTTTCTTCTTGATTTTCAAAGTTATTCTATGATAAATTAATTTATTAGAATTGCTAAAACAACAATAAATTGTTAACTGCATGAATGCAAACCTCTTGTAATTTCGCATATAATTTTTGAATCCAAATATTTAACTTTTCATTCATAACTTCGAATTCTTTAACATCATTTTCTCCCCGATTAATCATATCACAGCCTAAATCTTCATATTCCTGGAGTTCACTAACCAGTGCTCGTATTGGTTTTATTTTTTCAATTATGATGGTCGATTGTTGATTCATAATTGACTAACAAAATATAAAATAATTAATCAGTCTATAAAATGCAAAAATTGTATAATAATTATATGATATTATCCCTAACCTCCAATTTATTAATACTCGCAGATTCTTCATCTTTATTTTCAATCGAATTTTCAAGTTGAGTTAACCGGCCATTGAGATCCAGCAGATAAATTAGAATCAATTGTTTCATACTTTCAAATTGATCCCATTTTACAATTAATTCATTATATCGGATGGAAAGGCTTTGTAGATTTTTATACGTTGTATTATATCGTTGACTGACTTGTTGAGCATATTGCTTCAGAGTATCTTTTTCGTCCAATCGATTTTCTTGAGCCAATTGATGATAACAGCGATTAAACTGTTTATAGTCAATATATTTTTCTTGGCATTCGTTAAATAAAGCCTATAATAAATAAAATAAATTTAAAATCCAAACTAATTAAAAATTTAATTTTGTTATTATGCAGTAGTACTTTAACGCTTTCGTTTAATTGCATCACTGAACGTGACGGTGTTGAATTAAACGCTTGAACTTTACTTTCGACTTTTTCTAGCCATGATTCGAAGTCTTTAATGGTATTCAAAAAATGGGACCATTCCTCATTAGTGGCTTTTAAACTAAAAAAAAATTTAAATTAATTTTTTATTCTAAATAATTATTTGATATTTGCAAAGAAGCGGTTACAATAAGGCTCTATTCAATTCTGCCTGCTGGATCGCAGTCCATCTCTTATTTAATTTCTCAAGAGCTTGGTTGATAATAAACGATTCCCTTTCAAGATTCCTAATTCGACAATCTTCAATTAGAACCTCGCATAATTTCTGAACCGAAACCATGTCGCTTTTATGATTTTCTATTTGTTTCTTCTAATAAAATTAATCAACAATATTATTAATAAGAATAAAAAAAAAATTGAAATTAGGTTTTTTGTGTTTCTTACGTAATCTGATTTTAGATGCTTTTCAATCTCATTTTGATTACATTCAGAAAAGGAAATTGGTATGGTTAATTCTTTTTCAATTTCATCTAACCATTGGCAAAAATTCCTCATTTGATGATCCAAATGGGCTAAATCTTCAATTATTGATCTGGTTTTTTCAATTCTGTAAATTTTTTTAAAATAATGAATACAACAATTACTGTGCACGCATAAAGAGCCAATAGTTACTTATTTAAACAAAGTTCGTCAACTTTTTGCCACTCGTTACAAACGAATTTCAATTTACTTTGAATATCCATTTGTTGTTGCTCAGTACTTGATGGGACGAGTTCGTCGGCTAACTTTGTTAATTGCTGTTTATCATTTTCTTTTTCACAAATTTCTGGGTGATAAACCTTTAAATAAATTCGAACTTTCAAATGAATTTGCCATAATAATTATTAATTAATTTTTTTATAATAACCTCTTGTATTGTTTTTAATACTGTCTCAGGATGCCCATCACCCTCATTCGATAATGAAGAGTTCATCTCCATTAACCAATTGCTGAATTCTTCAAAGCTTTTATCAAAGAACGACCAATTGCTGAGTTTTTCTTTCAGCGTTTGTCGATACCTTTGAAGAAGATGACCAATTTCCAACCACATTTCATTAATCAGCAACACCCTTTGATGGAGGATTCGCATATCTTCTGGAGAAACTATTTCCACCAGTTGTTCGTCCTCTTGTAGTAAATCAGATAATTGAAGACCAATATTTTTCATAACTTCGCTATAACTCTAAAAAAATGCGTTATTATTTTACTTCTAAATTTTTTTTTTACAAAATAAAAACTACCTCTTGACAACTTGTAATAGCGCTTAAGATGTTTTCGTAGTGTTCAGGTATTTCTCCGGTTACAATCAACCTCAAATTTTTCAGTTGATTTTGAATGTCTGTTACCAATTGTTCGCAATGTGTCCACAATTCCCACATCCTTGTAAGATGACTTTGCCACGTTAAAAGACTAGCTTCAATGTGCGAGTAACGATGTTGAAAGTTGGTCACTTCGTTATTTAAATGCAATACAACAGTCGTTTCATTATAAAACTCCCTTAATTTTTGGAAAGCAGATTGAAGATCGCGCAACATCGCGTTCCCATTTTCCATTGATTTTACAACAACCTAATTAACGATAAATTTTATTATCTTAAAACCAATTTAAATTTTTTTAAAAATTTTGTAGGTACCTTTATTTGATGAACTACGTTTTCAATTTTTTTAACCGAAGCGTGTTTAATCTGCAATTCAAACCTCCTTTTTTCCAAATTAACTAACCACGCGGACATTTGTTGAGCCAATTTCTTGTAATTGCTCCACATTTGCAGCTGCTCGTCAATATTTTGACGTCGTTGTTCGATGTCTTTGCCCAGCAAATCCAGTTCCACGGTAATTTCATTCGCAACAACTTGGTCATCCTTGGTCATCGAATCGTCTAACATTAACAAATTATTTCCGTTTTGAAGCAACGCTTGGTTCACCTATGGCAATTGAATACATTTTATTTTTAATGCGTTAAAAAAACCTGTAAGCGATATAATTACGTCGAGTAATCTTTGCTGATGAACTACATTTTCAAAACAAGGCTCACGAAGTTCGCAAATTAAAGACGACCGAACTTGATCGACGATGATTTTAAGCTGTTGCATCTTGGTGTTAATTTCTAAAGATGACAATTGTTTAAGTAGAAGTTTTTGATAAATGTGGATAACTTCAAAATAAGTTTGATCCCATTGCGAGACAATTGTCTCGATTTCTTTTAGGCAAATATTACTGATGTTAGGAAAAGTTTGAAGACGTTGAATTTGAATTTCTTTCTCACTAAACATATCCACACGAGACTGGAAAAAAAATTATCAATTAATTATGTTTAATACTTAGTTATAGATTAAAACTTTTACTTTGAATATAACTAGAACTGCCTGCAATTCACCTCCTTCCAATTGGTCGTATTGAGATTGGCATATCACATCCTATGATGACAATTAATTAAATAATACCGTAGCATATTTAAAATTAAAAAATGTTTAAATAAATTTTAAAAAACTTACATTTTGAGTTTCGGCTAAAAATTCGCGTATACTATCAATATCTTGTTTATATTTAAACAATTCAGCTTCTTGAATAGCTAGTATATTTTCATTTTTTGACCAATCGCTTTTTAACGCTTTCACTTTTTGATCCAAATAGTCCACTTCTCCCGGAAGATGACTTCGAACGTAGTCCGTTATGGCCGGGTCGTTTCCTAAATGCTGACCGAGATCGCGAATCCGATCCATTTTTATTTGTACTTTATCAATAATTTCATCGAATTGGCTAATCAGTTCAATGTTACACTCCGTTCCTCTCGCGCGTTGATGTTGCAAAAAATTAGCTTCCAATCGAGCGATGGTTTCAACAATCCACTTGTAAGTTTCGGCGTATTCTTCCCAAACGATTAATAAAACATCGTTTAAATTCATTATGTGAACCGATAAAGTATCTGCCAATTCCGACCAATTAACCACGAGATTTTGAACCTTCACTTCTAAATTGGAACTCAGTTCGGGATCTAGATTCAAATCTTTTTTAGCCATGATAAGATTGTCTAAAAGAGTTTGCCGATTTTGAAAAATAGTTTCAAGATTTTTTAACTGAACACAATTTGACGTAAATCCAAATAATCCAGCTGCAGGAGCGGTAAATTGTTCAAAATTATATTGAACTTCCGTTAAAAATTGATCCACGTTACAAAACGAATTTTCAAAAAATGTCCACTTTTCTTCTTGAGATTTTTGAGCAATTTCTAAATCGGCGATTTTCTTCCCGATATTTTCGTAATGACTTTCGGCTTCCAATATTTTGTTGGTGATACCGTCTAAAAGAGCCGGATGTTGCTTTTCCGCCGTTAATTTGCTTTCGAAACTAGTCAAAAATAATAACTTGGAGTCCATCAAGTTGTAATCGCTTCGCAATTGCTGCAAACTTGTACACACTTGTTGAACTTTATTTCCTTTAATTTCTATCTCAAGGTATTGAAGTCTACCTTCGATTTCGATGACCCAAACGTTAAACTCGTTCAATTTTTCCTCAAACTCGTTTCTAGTTTTTATCACAGTTTCAAAAGAAGCCACCTTGGAAAATAACAAATTGTTGACGGTGTGCCATTTGCGATTAACATCACCTAATAATTTTGTCCACTGTTCATATTCGTCAAAATCACAGTCAGAATCACTTTTTTCTCCAGATTCCATCAAACTCGTTCCGGATTCCCTCAAAAGATATAGAATCTTTTGTTGCACAACTAAATCGGCTTGTAATTTCTAAAAAAATGTTTAAAAAAAATATTATTAGGTATATATTAATTTTAAGTAACAAATTTATCAATGTAAAATGCCTTATAATTATGGTACGTTTCATCCAGATCTTGAATGGCGTGAAGTTCCTCGGCGTGAGCAATTGTCACTTCGCTTTCGGTCGACTCAATCATGGATTGAATAACACGCAAAAAATTTAAAACCGGAAATCTTTTGCTCGCAACATGATCCTTTAATGTAGATTTAAAATTTTGAATTTTGATTTGAAGTTGACTGAATTCTTCCCGCATCTTCTCGTAGTTTTGTTGAACCGGAACTTCATCAATAATTCCATGGCTTAAAATCTTTTTCTTAGCCGCATTCAAATTTTCAATAGCATGATCAGGATGTTCATGTAGTTCGGAAATCTTTTTTTATGTAAAAAAAAAAAATCCATGGAGGCGAAATATTTTTATAAAATTAATTATAAAAAAAAAATGTCTTACCAAAATATCACGAAGTAATGTCAATATAACAGATTCATCGAGTACTTCGGTTTCCATTTTATTAGTAAGGACATTTAAAAGGCCACGAGTGGTCATTAAAAGATGATTCGTATTGTTAAAAGCGATATTAAAAATCTATAAAAAGAAATTGAATTAATTGATATTTTCAAAAAAAAAAATTAGACATTTTGAAAATAAATTACTTACAGTAAAATCATTGTATAAATTGCGAAGAATTTGCGATTTCTTTCTAATATTTTGATTAATTGCTCTGTATTTAGATTTAATCACCATATTTAATTCGAGTAGTTTGTGGCACTGAACCGTTAATAAAATAGAATCAACTTCAGAAACATTTTTTTCAACGGAGAATCTTTGGCCTTCTACTTCACTTTCGATTATCTTTTAATAAGAATAATAATAAATAAATTAAGAAAAAAAAAATTATTTAATAAAAACGATCTGCAATTTACTTTTAACTTGTTGAAGCACATTTCTATTTCGTTTGGATTTTCCGGAATTTGTAAACGGATAAGTTGGTTGTTAATTTTTTCCAACCACGAAAAGTTTTCATCAAGTTTTGTTTTTAGTGCTTTCCAAGTTTTGATCAAACCTTCAATCATTTGACCCCTTTGTTCAGCTTTATCCAGAATGACACCTGCTTGAGTTTTTAATTGATTATGCCATTCGAAATGTAAACTTCGAGTTTGAGGATCGGCATGTTCTGCCATTTCATCTAAAGACGAGTGACATTGCCGAACTCTACCAAAAAACTCCTGAAAAAATAAATAAACAAAATTAAAGTAAACAAAACTTAAGTTTTAATTAGTTGAATTACCTTGTGCCGTTTAGATTCTTCTTCAAGTTTGACATTTAAATCATCCACAACTAAAGCAGCTGGTAATTTCTCTTCCGCAATATCCAATAAATGACTAAAATCATCCAGCATTTTTTCATACTGCTCTTGGATATTAATAACTCCAATAATAATATCATTTTGATTGGTAATCTAAAAACAAATGTTTTTTTTTAAAAAAATTTATCAATACCGCTGTACCGGTAACAAAAACAAAGTTATATAATTTTATCAATAACGTAATAGGTTTATTGTATGTACATTTATATAACGTGATAAATGTACAAATAAATATTCGACTTTAGATATAAGTATTTATCAGATATTTTTGTTTGTATTATTAAAAAAAATCAAGTTGTTTTTTTTAAAAAAAACCATTCCTAATATTAGTACTTTATTTTATTATTGGCAATATTATAAAACCGCTAAAATTCTAAAAGTAATAAAAGGTTGACTTTAAGCAACAAAAAAAACAAAACAAACGTATTTTACGACACCGGTATCTCAAATTAATTCTAATACGCAGTCATAATTTCTAAAAATAAAATCGTTTTCAGAATTTTAATGAATGACATTGAAAATGAAATGTGACTGGTAAAAGGTTAAGGTTTTCATAAGTATATGACATTCACTAAATAAAAAACAAAATTAAATTTAAAAAAAAATAAATAAGATAAAAATGTAATATAATATTATTATGGTACAGAAATATAAAAAACTGTTAAATTTAATATTTGGCCGACGGTATCAAGGTCGAGTTAGTCGCGCATAAAATTAAACCGACAAAAATAACCGGCATTTATAAAAATATACGTTATTTAAATTATAAATTTTTTTAAAAAAATTAATAAAAGTACCTGTATATTGGATTCCCCTTTATTATACCCATTTTTAACTCGGATAATATCGATTTCCAATCCCGAATCGCGCTTATCCTTAATAATATTCTTGGAGTTGTTTTCTACCAACATTTTAAAACAGCGGACGTAATCGAAATAAATACAAAACCAGCAACTAGACATCCGCTTCGCCAATAATTCTTAATAAAAGTATAATATTTTAACCGCCAGCTAGACTCATTCAGCTCGAAATCATTCCCGTTTATATTCACCAACAACTTTCCCGCGAGAGTAGAATAATTATTATGCTTGCACCGACCGCGATATAAACAGATTGTAAAAAATGCTAAAAAAATGTTAAAAAAATAAAAAGTCAACAAAGATACGAACGGTAATTTAATTAAAATCTAACAATCGCGACTCATTTTACCCGCGCGCTCGGCTAAACGTATACTGACAGTCTGAAGGGGAGAAATGAAATAAAACACCGAGAAAGTAATGACGTGTCTTTTTATCGATATCCAATGATAAATAAACTGTTGCTACGCTGCCACATGGCTGAATGACTGCCCTACATAAGCCTAGACCCCCATAGACCTATTTTGAAAGCGTTTTCCCCATTTTCGCCCACAATTCGCATAGGTTGGATCAATGCCAACCGTAAGTAGTAAAACGATAGCTCGATCACGTGCTTACAACATCTGTTTACGATTTTTTTTCATTATTGAAAGCGATGAATGAGAGTTTCGGAATGCAAAGTAATTATTGTGTTTTTTTTAATATTACAGGCTTCGCACTAATTCTAATTGAGCAAATAAAAGGGATTGCCCTAAAAAGAAATGAATGAATGGTATTATTAGAGGTGAAGTTTAAAGGTATAGCCTATCGGTATGCATATTAATTATTTTTCTTTTATTTTTTGTAAACACTGCGCAAAATGTAAAGTTCAAAAATGATTTTTGATAAGTGTTTTATGATATTTTCGGTGCTGGTATTGGTTCAAAATACATGTTAAGTGCCTTTACAAGGTCGCCTTTTTTTAATAAAAGAAGGAAGATAATCGACATGATAAGAAAAGTAAATAAAAATTATCCCCAAAATATTATGGGTGACCTACATTTTACAAATCCAGGAAATACCGATGTACGAGGTTTTATAATACATGTACATGCAATTTGGAAAGTTAAATAATAAATATTTTCCAGTACGTTAATTTTTAGACTTCTCGGCTAATTTATTTTAAAAATAAAAGTTGTTTTTTTTTCTTACCTTTTCTTGAATTTCTGTTAATAATTCTTGGATGTGCTCAATTTGCGGAATCTGTGTCGAATTGGCTACTGTTAAAAAGTTCTCGTTCGATTTGACTAATGTAGACAATCGTTCTTCATATAAAAGCAAATCCATTCCAAATGTCTACAAAATAAATATAATTAAGATTTTTTTAAAAAAAAATTAAACTTACATTTTAATAATATTTAATAATTTATGCTCTACTTACTTCTAATTGCACGAGTTGTTCGTGAGCATTGAAAATAGCATTAATCATCTCATTAATTCTGTTATGTAAATTCATCACGTCCGATTCTAATTCGCGAATATCTGATTGCAACTGTGCCCATTTGAAAATTATATCATCGGCTTCTTTTTTCATATTTTCCAAATGTTTTTCAATCACTACGAGTTGATTTTCAATATCATCGATAGCTTGCGAGAAATTAGTCGGTAGTAGACCAGAAGCTTGAAGGTTTTTTACGATTTGAAGCACTTTACGTAATTCGGTCTCAGCCATCTACAGCGCGAGAAAGTAATGAACATTATCATCACACTTGAAATAAAATTTAAAAAAATAAGTAAATTCAAAGTTTACTTCAATCTCATTAACAGTGGTGTGTTCGAGAACTGAAACTCTGGTCTCCACCCACGTAATTACGATTTTAATGATCGTTATAAAATGCTGAATCAACTCCTGTTCACAAGTGGAAGCCATTAAATCGGCTACTTTATTTTCTAAAAATGTTATTTGTTTCGATTGAGGAATTAACCCCGCTTCTAGATTAGTTGAATCGATCGAAAATCTCTTAACAGCAAAACCCTTAAATACATAATATATTTACTTTTAGCATTAAATTCCAACAATAAATTATTTTTTGTTTGTTCTTACCTGTGATAGTCGTCTTTTTGGTGTGGTTCCAGATCGTTGAAGCTGTTGAACCAAGTTTTTCAAAGACAATTGAAGACGATTTATGTCAACTTCATGCGTAAAATTTGCCATTTCACTGCTATCCGAATTTTGGTCTAAACTACTTTCCAAAGTATTACTTTCGCCTGCACTTAACTCTTCAGAAACCGGTAAATTAGACTCCTCCGAAGAAAGTTTTTCTTGAGATTTTACTTGCAATTGACACTCAAATGGTTCAACCGATTCGATTTCAAAATTGACCATTTCAACTTTATTTTTGGCGTTTATTCCGAAAGGCATGTTTCCAAACCTATCTTCCGTTTCCGTAGAATCCTCAAATGCCGGATTAATGGGCGCAAAGTTAAAATATAGCTCTGTTCCTTGTGTCAGTATTTGTTCCGGTTTTCGATCTAATGGAGACCAATCTGATACTTCAAATTCATTTTTAATGGACGGTTCTTCAACATTTTCGTCTAAAAGATCTTCGAAAGGCTGGTTAAAATCGTTTAACTCTACTGAACTGTTATTAAATGTTTCCTCAATATCGTCAAATAATGGAGTTATAGGAGAAAAGCTGAAATTTAATCCTGATTCCGATTCTGCCTCGACCTGTACCGGTGCACGTTCTTGCTCCAACTGAGTCACGTTTGAGATTTCATTTTCAATCAATGGTTCTTCAATTTTTTCTTCTAAGAGTTTATCAAAATCACTTCGGAGGTGAGTTTCCTCAGCGTAAATATTTTCAATGTTATTAACTGTTTCCGTTTCATCTTTAACTTCTAATTCAATTTCTTGAGGCGGCGATTGGCAAAATTCTTGTTCTAGTGGATTCGTGTTTGGCATTTCGGTTTCATTTTGAATCAATAGTTCTCCTCTTTCCACATTCATACTTTCGATGTTATTAACTGTATTTGTATCATCTTGAACCTCTAATTCTAATTCAGTGTCTTGAATTGGCGATTGCCATTGCTCTTGTTCTAACTGGCTAGCGTTAGATATTTCAACTTCATTTTCCATCAATGGTTCTTCAATTGTTTTTTCTAAAAGCTGATCAAAATTCTCTCGAAAGGCGTTTTGCTCCACGTATATATTTTCGATGTTATTAACTGCATTTGTATCATTTTTAACCTCTAATTCTGATTCAGTTTCTTGATTCTGCCAAAACTCTTGTTTAATAATTGCTTCTTCTAAATTATCATCGTGATGCTCTGTAGAATAATTTATTTCCGCGATACTATTTTTATAGTCATCAACGATATCTGTAGTATCCTCAAATAATGGAACTATTGGAGCAAAATTAAAATCGAATTCACTATTTTGCATCGGTTCTTGTTCCTGTTTCTCTTCCAACTGCTTAACTTCACCTTGAATCACGCTTTCGTTAGGCGATTCCTCCATTTCTCGAAGAATGTTGAAGTCTTCTTTCACGTCATCTTTTTCCTTAGGAGTTATATCAACGTTATTAATTGTATCTGAAATATCATCAAATAATGGAATTACAGGACTAGCATTGAAATCAATGTCTTCATCCGGTTCTTCGTGCATCGGTGGTGGCTGTAGTTTTTCTTCCAATTGTTCGATTTCATCTGGAATTACGCTTTCATTAAGCGATTCCTCCATTGTCACTTCCAAAAGATTGTTAGAATATTCTTCGTAGTCGTCTTTTTCTTTTGTATCCATTTCATCGCAATAAATTGTATCAGAAATATCATCAAATAATGGTATAAAAGGACTGGCATTAAAATCAATGTCCTCTTCCTGTTCTTCTTCCAGCAATATTTGTTCTTGCGTCAATTGCGACCAGTTTGAATTTTCCTGCTCATTTTGTGGCAAGTTTGCAATTTTAATTTCCTGAATTTTTTCTGGAAATTGGTTGTCAAAATTCTCGTCATAGTTGTTTAAATCCTCATTGTCATTTCCAAAATTATCAACGTCTTCTGTAGCACTTTCAAATAGCGGAACTATAGGAGTATAATCTTCTTTATTACACACGGTTGACTCTTCGAGCTCACATGAGATCGAATTTTCAATAAATGTCGACTCTTCTAATTGGTAATCTAACGATTGTTTGAAATTTTCAATTGCTCTCGTTTCAATATCACTGTTTGTGTGTAATTCGGTCTCATCGACTTCTAATTGAGAAATTTCCTTTTCAAATATTTGTGGTAATCCAACAGTTTCTTCTTTTGGAATCGACGTATCTTCCAAGGAGCAATTGCCTGTATCATTAAATTGTACTTCATTTTGATCAAACGGTAATTCGTTGTTTTCTGAGTGAACAATTTCTGTTGAAAGTGGCTGCTCATCGCTTTCAAAGTCAGAAGACACCGCAACTGTTACAGCGTAACGATGAACGAAATTTTCCGGCGCCACAAGTAACTCTTCATCAATTGAATCTTGCGCATATACTTTCGGTTCAATCGCAACTTCTTCAAATTTAAAATTATCTTCAAATACTCCTTTCTTACGTTTTGCTCTTTTCTTTTTCTTTTTTGACGATTGTTCTGTAGTTGTTTCGGGTTTAGCCAATTCTATTTTTAAGTCGTCCCGATCTACTTGTGCAATTGAAATACCACTGGGGCAATCTGCTTCACTACTGCTAACCTTTTCTTGCTCGGTCTCATCTTTTGGCTGGGACATTTCACTTTCTCTGTTAGCTAATGTTTGCAATTGATCTGACTCGAGTTGTTCGATTTCCAGTAAATTAACTTGGTTGACAGCCACAATGTTTACTTGTTCAACATTTTCATGGTCAAAATTATCTAAGCCGTTATCACTTTTAATTACTTCAGCAATAGTTGTCACTTCACTCTTATTTTCTTCTAAATCACCAAAACTTTCTTGAATTTGAGTTTCGTCCGCAAAATATTTGTTTTCCGCAATGTTATAAATTCCGTTGTTATTTTCAAATAACGCAATGGCCACTTCTGGTTTATCTAAATCCGTTAATTTAATAGCTATTCCTTTGTTTAATTCTGATTCTGAATTAAGCTCTTGAAAATTGTCAATTTTTTCACTTGGTGTAACTTCGGCGGTGTTTTCACCGCTTTCGTATTCAAGTTTTGGCTCGGTTTTCTGTACTGTTTCAATATCTATATCAGTCTTCAAATTATTTTGTTCTTTTTTCAATACTGATTCACCTTCACTAACATCCGCAGTTAAAATTGGGTGCAAATTCGATTGTTTGGATTTCTTTTCTCGCTTCTTTCTTTTCTTTTTGTTGGCGGCTTTAACACAGATTTCGTCAGCATTTACAGCATCTTCATTTTCGTTGTCGTTATATTCGTTCGTTCTTAAGTCACCACATTCAATAACGTCTACTTCCTGTATTTCACTCTCTAAATACTTTTCTGAAAAATCCACTTCCTCTTTTTGCTCGTCGAGTGACTCAATCGCAGCTGATGCTCTCTGTGTTTGTTCTTGAAGTTGGATTGGACTGTGTTCAAATGCCAAAATACTTAAAGTGTCAACTGATTTATTAATGGGAATGCTTTCCAACTTGGGATGTACTTCAGTTGAAAAGGTGCCATCACCTCTTTCTTCTTCTTTATCAACATTGTTTTCAAATCTCTCCGCTTCATCCAAAAATGGAGTTGATTGTGAATCGTTAACATCTCTTATCGTCGACTTTTCACTTTCTAAAACTGTCAATTTTTCTTGATAAACATCATTTTCAGGCGTGATTAAAATGGATGATTCCACGTTGTTATTTGGTTGTAAATTATTTATTTCATAGCCAATTGCTTCTTCCGCACAATTATACAAATATTTCTGAGAATCATTTCCATCTTTATCTGTTACTTTGATATTTTTTATTTCTGAATCAAGTGATAAATCGTTTTCATTTTTAATATAAATTTGTGATCCTGGTTGATTTTCTTCGTTTTTGTTTGGAAAATTATTTCCACCCCCGGATTTTATTTCTTGAGACATTTGCCCTTCTGGTTTTTTGTTTTTCTTTTTTCTATCTCTCTTTTTTCTTTTGTCCGCACTTATCTTTAAATTTAATTCTTGCGCTGTAATTTCATTAGTTTCCGTTAAGTTATCGTCAAAGTGTTCTTCAATGGGTAAATGAGTTTGTGCTTGCATATTCAAAATTGCATTATTTTCAATTTCTTTATCAAAATGAAAGGTCTCAATTAATTCTGAGTCACTTTCTAATGCAAACATTTCGTTTTGATTTTCTAAAATTGGTTTCGCCATTTCACTCATCGTATCCATGCCATCTGGGACTGAAATCTCATCTGTCACTACCGGTATGACTTCAATAAATTGTTTAGAAATGCAAAGTTCAGGATTTGATAAATTTTCATTTTCTGTGTATTCAGAAGTTGAATAATGAAGGTCCGGCTGATAAATTTCCTCGGTAGTTAATTTTAGCATTTCAGCGTCAATATTTTGATCGATATTGACTTCGTTATCCTGACGTTGCACAATGTCACAAATATTAGTAACAGATTCAGCTAATTTTTCGCACGCTTGCAAAAAAATTGTAGATTGAACTGGTTCGTTGTCAGTTTCTTCCTGTTCAATTCCAGTCATTATTTCAGATGAGTTTAACACGTTTTCACTTTTAATAGTTTGCTCCTCTTTATTTTCCTTTTCCAAAATTTCTTCTTCCAAATTTTTACTTGCCATAGTTTGATCTTCAAAAATTTCTTTTTTAATAATTTGCAGTTCAGAGTTTGCATTTTTCATAGTTTGATCGTCCCATTGTTCAATAGTTTGCTCATAAAAAAATTTATTTGCTATTGCACGCTCTTCAAAATTTTTATTTTCAATAGTTTGCAGATCCACGTTTTCATCTTCCATAATTTGCATTTCCAAGTTTTCCTTCTTCATAGTTTGGTTTTCCCAGTTTTTAATAGTTTGTTTTACTAAATTTTCGTTTTCTATAGTCTGCCATTTCAAATTTTTATTTTCTCTAGTTTGCAGATCAATTTTTTCATCTCTCATAATTTGCATTTCAAAGTTTTCCCTTTCCCAGTTTTTAATAGTTTGCTCATCGGAAAGTTCATTATCTGTAGTTTGTTCTTCCAAAAATTCGTTTTGAATAATGTGCTTTTCCAATTTTTCATTTTCCATAGTTTGTAGTTCCAAATTTTTGTTTTCTAAAGTTTGTTGTTCGAAATTATTTTCTTTTTCTATAGCATGCAATTTAATAATTTCACTTTCTATAAGTTTAGTTTGAAGTTCTAAATTTTCATTTTCATTTGGTTGTGTTTTTTCTGATTTATCAAAAATAATATTAGTTGAAGCAACATTTCCCTCATTTTGTAATCCAATTGTTCCTTCACTGAAAACAATATTTTCTGATTCTTCGAACGTCGTAAGTATCTCTTGACCTTGTTCAATTACTCCAAAACTATCAAATTCTCCAGTAGCAATTGTTCCCGCTATTATGTCATCAAACTTTTCGGTTGTCAACAAATCCTCTGAAAAAATTAAATTAGTTTGATGGTCAATCGTGTCAATTTCTGAATTATTTGACAAACTATATCTCTCTGTAGAACCTTCTTTATTAATAATTGTCTCCGTTTCATCTATTTTAATACTTTCTTCAAAAGCAACTTCCATCTGACTATTTATTCCGTCAAAATCATCACTTTTTAAATTGCTGGTCTTTAATAAATATTCCACATTTTCACTAAATACATTTTCAAATTTTAAATTTTCCACATCAGGTTGTACGTAGAGACTAGTATCACTTGTTGCATGGACATTATCTGCAGCTATCAGTTCTTTAAAGTCAAAAGTATCCTCCACCGTATCTGATTTAACACCTAATTCGTCGCAATTGCCTTTTTCAAATTTTTGAATAAAATATGAATCATTTGTGCTCGGTACAGATTCTTCAAATGGATTAATTTTAGTTGATATATTTTGCTCAAACATTAAGTTTGATTCATCTAAATCAACGTAGTCTGGCGTCGAAGTTGTTAAAAAAATGGGCTCGCTTGTTTCTTGAACCGGAAATACAATTTCATTGGAGTTATAACTATCAAATTCAATTTCATTACTTATTTCATCATTTTGGTCAGCTGAATGTGAAGTCACTGATTTGTCCATATCAATTTGCTCTTTTCTATCTTCAGCTTCTAAGTTAATAGAAGCCAAAACTTGTTGCGTTTCATAATCTTGTTCCGCATTTGTTGCTTCTGTTTTAGCGTCGCAAGTTCGATTTTCCAAGATTTCATCAAATGTTAATTGATTTTCACCTGTAACAGTTGCAACTTTTTCTAAATACTCGTTTTCAATGCATTTTAAAGACTCCGAAAAATCATCGTTTGACTTCAAAACGCTATCAATTTCCGCAGATTGATTAGCAATTGTTTTCAGATTTTTTGTTGTCCTCAATTCCTGTAAAGGAATATTATTTTCATCGCTTTCTGGTTGAAATTCTAAATTGTCAACATTGTCCACTTGCGGTTCAAATTTCAAATTCATATCTGATTTTTTATTTTTTTTCTTCTTTCCACGTTTCTTTGATTTATTTGCATTTGTTTTCAACATTGAATTTTCCAACTCATCTTCTTCAGTTTTAGTAAAAAATATCTCTGTTGTTTTTTCATCCGATAAAATAAAATGGTCATGTTGATGACTAAAATTCGCTACGTTCTCAATTGTATTTTTTTCTGAAGGTTCCAAAGGACTTTCAGACAGTGGTTCTTCAATAGATTTTAAAAATAATTCAATGAATGGTTCTTTTGAAAAAGTTAAATCATCGACAATAATAGTTTTAATGCCATCATTTTCATTTTGGTCAATTTGCTCATTTGCAGTCAAAACCTTTACGCTCTGATTGTCTATAGAAATTGCGACATCGTTATTAAATTCAGATTCTTTTAAGATGTCATCCATTTGTTCTTTGTTGTTAAAATTTAGAATGCCTTCATTCGAATTAGAATTAATTTCTAATTCAAATTCGTCGCTATTCACTTGCTTTTCTTGTAAATAGATATCTGAGGCAAATTTAGTGTCCGATTCTTGCACCAACAAAAAATGATCAGTTTTCATTTCAATAGATTCATCGGAAATACTGTCCAGCATTGAGACTGCGTTTAAATTCAAATTTTCATTCACTTTCGTTGACTCTATTACAAAATCAGACTGTAAAGGGTTTATTATTTCAAATTCCGTCTCCGTATTTGTAATAAATTCGACCTCTTCATTGTTTGTAAATTCAAACGTTTCATCAGTCGCTTGTTCTACATTTTCATCGTTATTAATCATTTCGAAAGTTTCATCATCTAACTTTTGTTTCACGAGTAGGTCATCTTTTAACTCTTCAAATTCTTCAAAAATATCGTTGTCATCAAAATTTAATTCAACTTCAGTGTCTTCCTTTTTAACAATTTGCAATTTTTCAAAATTCTCCAGATTTT
>JAQGAY010000819.1:0-19825 GCA_034698085.1 Polydesmus angustus | reverse complement strand
AAAATACTCCGTGAGTTTTCTCATAAGTTGCAGTGCCACCAAAACAACTTTTTGCGCTTTCATCCGATAAGCCTAATAAAATTAATGTTTACATTTGCTGATTTTTAGTTGAAATTAATCGCAATAAATTACTTGACTTTATAATAAATGAAAATATGAAGAAAATAGTCTTCATGGTTTCACACTAAAAAAAATTTACATTTTAAACATTTTTACAACTTAATTAATTTCAATCTGTAATTCCTAAAAATTTCATTCTGTAAGTTCCTAAAAATTAAAAAAAAGTGACTTACATTAAATGTTTCATAAATTGAGTTATTCCAAAAATTCAATATACCACATCGCAAATTAACTTATAATCGCGCGCTGACTGAAATAGAAACACGAGCAAGTCAATTAGAAAGCCTGAAATGAATTTTTAAATGAGTAGAATCGCAAAATTAAAATTCAGTTAGAGACTCGTAAACCCGTATGGGACTGTTAGGAAGTAGGTAAACTATGTACTATTGTTTGCAACCCTTACATTCACTTCCGCTTATTTATTTACTGTTAATTCATCGCTTTAGTATTTTAGCATCCTTTTTATTTTATGTATAATTAATTTTTTCCCCTTCCAAAACGTGTATGTAATTTTTTATTTTAGTGTGGAACAATTGAACTTGAGAGGAATTCCGCATTTATATCCTGAATTATGTGATAACTGCTAATGATCCTGTCACATGCTCAGCCATTGTCAACCAACACATCCAACACACCCTTTTATGTCGATAGGTCAGTAGAAAATCATAGGTTTTTGAACTCCCAATTAATAGTTCGCAACAAAAATACAATTCTAATTGCGTATACAACAATCAACAATACAATACAACAACGTTTTAAAAAAATAAATAAATAAGTAAATTTTTTTCCAAAAATAGTCCATTTCAATTGAAAAAGATTTCATTTTTGCTTTTTGCATATTAATAATAATTTCGAAAGCATTATTTTGTCAACAGAAATATTATTCCTCAAAATGGAACGTATTGATTCGATCAAATTGCATGTTTTTTCCATTAGTATTATTATTATTTTGTTGAAGGGCGTGTCTGCTGCTTGCGCCTGTGTAAAAGAGAGCCCAAAATGAAAGGAACGGATAGAATGAATTTTGCAAGCCCTTATCTGAATGAGTGGAGCCGCTTAGGCTACCAATCGATAATATTGATCGCTTCGGTCATAGGCGAGTCTATTAAAGGCTCTTTTACAATGCAGGGTTTTGCTCTTTCCTTCATACGCGATTTGGCCTGCATGAAAAACACATGATATCTAGCGGCTTGAAATAATATAAAAATCGTATAAATGTATTATTCACTGTCGTTTTCACTAATACAATAAAATATTATCTAAAAAAATTGATTGGATAAAATATAAGAAAACTAAAAAATAATATTCTCTACCTGGTGAGTATTCAAACATTTTCTATGTAGTCCTTTTTATCTAAATAAAAAAATATTATATTAGATTTATTGACCTAACTAATTTTTACAGAAAAAATATTAATTCTGCGTGCTATTGTACATTAAATATAAAATATGCGTTTATTGATAATTTTAAAAAAAATATTTATTTGAAATTTCATAAAATAATTATAAGGCCCTATTTTGCTATTAAATTTTGCAACATTTTATAATTCCGGCCGATATAAAATCCTTCTAATTGTTGTTGTTTTTAATATTTTATAGCTGCTGATTAATTAAACCTGTAGCTACTAAGAATGGAGTCGCCGCCTCACCTGTTTCATCAAATTCCTGACCATTCAATCAACGCTTTCGCCGCTATTAATCGAATGAGACAGCAAAACCAATTATGTGATATAACAATTCGGGCGGGGCAGCCTGAAGTTAGCTTCCTCGCACATAAAGTGGTTTTAGCCGCTTGCAGTCCTTATTTTCACGCCATGTTCAATGGTTATTTTTGCTAATTATTATAATGATATTTAATGTAGCCCTACACGACCCAATCTTTGTTCGCAGATGACATGGAAGAAAAAACCAAAGATAAAGTAACAATCCACGACCTAGATCACGTCGCTTTGCATCTTTTAATTGACTACTCTTATACTGGTGAAATAATCATAACCGAAGATAACGTGCAGGTAAGATATCCATTTTTTAAAATTCTTTTTATAATATTATATAATTATACTCGTATATAAAAGTTGTTAGTTTCCGCATTATTTTGCTATTGCTTTTTTAAATTTATTTTAACACAATTTACAAAAACCAATTAACTTTAATGGAATGCTATTATTTATAAGGAAGTTAATAGTGTCTGCAACAATAAAAAAAAATTGATAGTTGGATGATTGCCAAAGTGTAGGGCCTAATCGATATTAAGCGGCACTTGCATTAAGAACCAATTACGCGAAATAATGTATCTAATTAAAGTAATTGTGTAGAAAATTTTAAAACGAAATTGTAGAATAAAATTAAAATAAGTGTTTTTCAACCAATTATTTTTTTTTACTATTACAATTTTTTCCCCGGTGTAATTAGAAACGCTATTCATTAAATCATAAAAATTACAAAGTACTGTAATTTTACTAAAATTTCCTTGCATACAATTATTTTAGAGCTAATTTAACATACAGTAATTATAAAATACTGGAAGCTAACATTGTTTAAATTCCCAATGCAAGTTTTAGAGGCAATTATATTCAATTTGAAATAGAAAACTATTAAAAGAAGGTATTGCCGTAAAATTAATTCTTTAACAATTTTGCAATAATATTGTGTATTTTATAATTATTTTGAACTGAATTAAATGTGTACTTAAATAAAACTAACTTCAGCTTGCATTAAATTAAAATTAATTTTTAAAATATTGAACTATTAAAAATAGGTGTTATTACCTGCGGCTAATTTACTTCAGATGACTCAAGTGCTAGACGCCTGTTGCAAGTTCCTGCTACGTCAGCTCCATCCTTCCAATTGTCTGGGAATCCGAAGTTTCGCCGACACACACGCGTGCAAAGATCTCTATCGAAAATCGCACAAATTCGCATTAAAAAATTTCGAGGAAGTTATTCAAAGAGAAGAATTTCTGCTTCTCCCGTTGCAAGAAGTGAATTTTTAATAAACCGTAACAATTGCAAATGTGAGTAATTCCTCTTTAGCGTAGGTGGAAGAGTTAGTGTCCAGTGATAGTCTCAACGTTTCGTCGGAGGAAAAAGTGTTTGCTGCGGTTGTTGCTTGGATAAAACACGACAGCGAGAAAAGGGCCGAACACGTAGCCAAAGTAGGCTACATCATGTGCTTCTCATAATTATTATTACAAAACTCTCATTCATTTGATTTCTTTTAGTTGATGCAATATGTTCGATTGCCTTTAATTTCTCGCGAGTTCCTCACCACACACGTAGACGACGAGCCTTTAATTCACGATATTCCCGAATGCAAAGATCTTCTAATTGAAGCCCTGAAATACCATCTGCTGCCGGAGAAAAGAGCTTGTATGTCGTCGCCGAGGACAAGAGAAAGGGCGGCTGAGGGGACGAGGACGTATCTCTATGCAGTAGATAAGCAAACTTTATTTTATTTAAAATAAAAATAAAAGCAAATTAAAATAATGTAAATATATATTTTTAACCTGCAGGTGGAGGAAGTTTATTCGCTATTCACAGTGAATGCGAGTGTTATAATCCAAGAACTGATCGATGGACATCCATTCCTTCAATGGCCTATCGTCGCTCGCGTGCTGGAGTTTCAGCCTTGGGGCGGCAACTTTACGTGGTTGGAGGGTAAATTAAACTATTAGCAACTCGAAATCTATAATAAACCAGTAATTAATTCACAACAGGTATGACGGAGCTACAGATTTAAGTTCCGTGGAATGTTATAACCCAATTGTTTTAAAATGGTCAAATATAACTCCGATGGGTACACGTAGAAGTTGTTTAGGTAAAATCTAAATTATACTAAAAAAAAATTGTATTTAATTATGGTAATTGTAAAGGTACTTGTACACTTCATGGTTTGTTGTACGCTGTCGGTGGATACGACGGAGCTTCGTGTTTAAACAGTGTAGAAAGGTTTGATCCGCTAGTTAATTGCTGGAGTTCGGTTGCTTCAATGCAAACAAGGAGGCGATACTGTAAATTAGCTATTTTAGGTAAGCTTAAGAATTTTAGTCTAATAATTAATCAAACAACTTGATTTTTGTGAGCATGGATTCGAATTTTTAAATAAATCAAAAATAATTTTTTCCCTCCTTTTTGTTTTATATGAATAAAGTTTCATTAGGAATGTCAAAACAGCATGCTTTAAATGTTTGTTGAATGTGAATGAGTATTACAAAAAGGCACGTAGCACCCATATTTTCCTTTTAAACTACGATTAATCTTGGAATATTTTAACAGATGGGTGCATCTATGCTATAGGAGGGTTTGATGGAGCTAGTTGTCAAGCGAGCGTGGAAAGATTAGATCCACGAGTATGGACATTTTTTCTTTTAGTTATTAAGTCTTAATCCCCTTGCCTTATAGAAAAATAGAAATTACAATTAGTAAATTTTATAGCGGTTATCGCAGATAGAAAAAACTAACATTTAAAACTTTAAACAATAATAATTATTGCAATTCTTAACATAAAATTAAATTAACATGATGCAACTAAATTGATGCAATGCAAATAAAATTACAAGAGTACAAAATATAAATAGAGGTATTAGCGATAACGGACTGCATAATCATTTGACGTTAACTTTTAAACGTAACTTCTTTTATAATAACCCAGTCCGTTGTTGCTTTCAACAAAAGTTTATTAACGCTTCTGATATTCTTAAAACAATAATCTAAATATTTTCCTGAAATTAATTCAAATATTATGAACGTATTTCAGGTAAATAAATGGATGCCTGTACCCAATATGCTGTCTCGGCGAAGCAGTTGCGGTGTGGCGGAGTTAGACGGAATGATATTTGCGGTTGGCGGAAACGATGGAAGTATGTGTGCCTGCAGTGCGGAAAGATATAACCCAAGGAGAAATGGATGGGAATCGGTTGCTTCGATGCAATGCAGAAGGCAATTGTTCTGTAAATTTTAACGATGGGCTATTTAAATTTCAAGCTTGTGTTCATCTAGTAGGAGTACGCACGAAGTTGTTAATGTGGATGGTCTACTCTATTCGATTGGCGGAAATGACGGAAGTTCTAGTCTAAATACCGTAGAACGCTACGATCATAAGCTAAACAAATGGGTTATGGTCACTTCAATGCTATCTCGACGTAGCAGCGTTGGAGCGGCCATGCTAGATAGTTTCAATGATCAAGATTTATCTCCTAAATAATATTCATCTTAAATAAAAACGTTTATTATTTTAACCAAAATTTTATCTTCCTTTATACAGTACTGTTTTTCCACCACATCGTGCTTCGAATTAATATTAAAAATTATCAATATATTTATCAAATTAGCAATTTTCTAACAAAAAACTGTCTTCAAAATAAAATATTAGTTTTAAATTTTCTCTTGAGAATACTTCAATACGTGTACTTAAAAATATTCAAACTTTCAAACCGAATTTTATAATACTGTACTGTATAATAATTTCATTTTTGTAAAATTATTGTGGAAAAGTTACGTCTAAAATGAATACCGTAAGGTTACATAAAACATGTTTTCCATTTTAACAAGCATTAAATAAAAGTTTCTATTTTCAATAAATAACATATTCCGAAATCATCGAATCTAATAAAAATATACCGATATTATAAAATTGAAATTCTAATTTAATTTTATATTATGGTATACAATATGTATGGTATAAAAATATTTTAAATATGTACGACAACCTAAGTAATATTTACAAAAATATAGCACACAAAAAAAATATATTTTCTATTATAAAAAAATAAATAAATATTACTTAACTTATTTATTAACACTCCATCAAGGCACTATCGATAGGACAAATGCATCCGCAGCCTGTAGGGCATACATTTTCCGTAAGAAACCACTGCATCATATGTTTCACGTGGCCACCGTGACCGCATATCACACAAAAATTAAAAGCTCCTGTATAATAATAACAATAATAAAAATATAAGAATGTTTTTCTAAAAGAAATTAAAGTCTATTTGCCTTTTATTGCCACTCGACAAATTGAGCATTGAAAACTGTAGTTTTTACATTGACTGCATATAGGTCCAGAAACTTTACTTTGGCAATGTATACAATCAATAGTAAATTCTATAAAAATATTTCATTTAATTTCTTCCTAGTCAAAACTTTCTAAAAAAAAGTTACCAATTCTCTTTTGATCCGCATTAGGATAATTTACTAGCTTCATCATCTCCGTATGCGATTGTAACAAATTCCACTGATACAATATTTCAGCATAAATACGTTTGAATTCGTCATATTGAACAGAGGGTTTAGATTCCGCAATCCTTAAATTTCAAATTATTGCAAGCATAATTAATTTTTTAAATAGTTTCAAGTTACCTTAAACTGCCATCGATCTTATCTCGATTAAATTCTTTAGGTTCTATTACTGATGAAATACTGTGTCTACTGTCATGGTCATCTAGACAATCAGACCAACTATTTGAGCGATTGGATTTTAGTAAGGCTCCTATAATTACAGTATAATAAATGTTAAAATCTTTTTAAATCTTTTTTTAAAAAATTTCTCCTTACCTAAGGTACAAGCATCGAAGAATGAATCACCTGGATGAATAGTATGATAAGGCGAACCCCCAGACTGAAATATTAAAAATTAAAAACTTCTTAACATAATTTAAAAGCCAAAATAATTTATAGTGGGTTGTTAGATTATACAATAATATACAAGTGATGCGTATATTAAAACATTTGTAAATGTAACAGGTTGTTAATAATTGCAGGCGATATACAATAACATTATGACACGAATGATCACAAACTCTCTAAAAATAGATGTGAAATCAGTGATAAAATAAAATAAGTAGCATGCATAAAAATATAAAGAGAAAAGTATATTTGTTAGTACTGTAAGTTAAATAGTTTCCATTATTTTTTAAACTTTGCATTAATAATTTGATGAAAAAGATATAAAAATTACAGTATTGTAAATAATATTGTAGGTCAAGCAAGAAAGTAAATAAATTAAATTAATGTCCAATAGCCCACTAATTACAAATAAACTCAGTTTTGAAAATAAATAAAATCGTTATGCACACAACCAACACCAAATTTATGTATTACGCAAGACGTGTTTGCAATCGCGTTCATTTACAACTCACCTTTAGCCACCATTTGCCCGATGGTTGCTGGTAATAAAAGAAATTAATGATCAATAAAAAAAATAAGTGGGCCTATTCGTAACATAACGGTCATAAACAAACACCATCAAAAATATCCACATTCTTCAAATTCAATTACTGAACGATTGAAATATAAAGCTGAATTGGGAATTAATATAAGCTACTCACGGTAATGGTTACTGCGTCAATGACTGAAGGCGATTTTTTCTTCACTGGACTCACAAGAGGTGAAGTTAAAGCGCAACAGAGCATAGCGACAGTTTGAATGTCATTCAATGGTAAATAATGGTTTATTCTTCAAAAAAAAAAAAAAAAATATCAATATAAAATCAATAGGAATACTTTTTTTACTTACAGCGAATCAAACAATTTTCTACCAAAAGGATGCCTAGACCAAGGAAGTCCGATATTTGGATCGGAATTAGGAACTATTGAGGGATCAACGGCAAGGGAAATTAAGCTCCACATCTGCAAAATATGTTATTATTTATACTTGTCTCTTCTTGATTAAAAAAAATATTATTACAGTCACTAAATCTTTTCTTCCAACAGATGCAGCAGCTATAATATTCGTCTTGCACATTTTAGGTATATCATCATTATCTATTCTTTAAATTTAAAAAAAAAAAAAAATAATTAAACTGTTGTACATGTACTGGTAAGACAATTAATCATCACACAATATACTTACTCATACAACATAGCCAAATCTTTACTAATAGGTAATAAATTAGAAACATCATACAACGTCACAAAACTCAATTTATGAGACTTGTCTTCTTTTCTTAACTTTCCACGAGTTTTAGGCCTCTGTTCAAAAATACACTAATTACACCAAAAACTTTCAGAATAAATAAACATACTCGATCATAATATAACGATAAAACAGGAAAAATATTTGTATCTCTCGTAGGACTTTGCGCCACTGGCAGGTACATGTAGCTATTATATGCAGGGGCTGATGATGCAACGTGATTTCGAGAACTTCCCGTAAAAGGTGAAGCAATAGAAAAAGATCTTGGAGTTACATCAGTACCGGTTTTCAACCCTTTTAAAAATGGAGGTCTTGAAAAACATACCAAATAACCTATCAAAATAAATTATAATAATATAGCCATTTATTTTAACACTAGGATTAGATTAGAGTCTGCATTACCTGATCCACAAAACGTAGCTCCGCATGTTCGGGGGAAAGGAATATTACCCATTATAGTTCCTTTTATCATATTACATGCATTGCCAATCGATTTTATAGACGGTAAAGGCATCACAAATTCGGCAAGATATGGACTTCCAACTTCAACAGTTTCTTTGGTATCCAATCCCTAAATTAATAATCAAACGTCCAAAAAAAAAAAAAGATTAAAAACTAAACAAAAAAAACCAATAAAACTTTACAGCTACAACCTCCATGTAATCCGAAATTGCCCTAATGCAAGGTTCAAGGCAAGGTTGACCATTTTTCAGAAGATTCTGGGCCGTACTTTTAAACAACTAAAAATATTTTTCCATTTCAAACAAATTAATGGACAATATATTATGGTCAATGGAACATTTCTTCAATTTTTTTTTAAAAGATTCAACCATACACGAGAGTATACAAATGACAAGGTGTTTCCGTCAACTTATTTACTTCAACAGAAGCAGCATTCTTAATTCTATTCAAATACTATTCGAGTGAATGAGGGAATACAAATACCTTTAAAATTTCGTCTTTTATATGCGGGCTAACATTTAATCGTTTACAAAATGTAAGCTCTGGAGTTGCAGATGAAGGATAGCTAGAAGGAAACTTTAACATAATCCATATCTTATGTATTGTATTCGAAGCTAAGAAAACCACAGTTCTAGCATTTAAATCCATCTAAAAATAGATAAAATTAATATTAAAAAAAATTTAACAAGACTATTTGGCTAACTTCTTCTATTCGAATGTTGCGAATTTCCTTGTTCAATAATTTAAACTCATGATAAAGATTACTATTCACAGCTTCACTCAACGAATCTCGATTTTCGGTATTATCAGTTTTATCACTCTCGCTTTGACATACTTCCAAGCTAGGTTCATCCCGAGAAGGCAAAATATTATTTAAGTAGGACGATAAATTATGAGTTGATTTTGCAGGAATAATATCCCGGTCTCCATCAGTTGAAGTTGTAAAATTTAATGTTAGTTGACTGAGTTTTCCAACTTTGGAGCTTAAACCACGTAAAGATAATTTTTCGGCATTGTCAAACTCGGCTTCAAAATCTTGCCCACATAGCTGAAAAGCCATCATATATAAAACTGCTTAATTACTGAAATTAAATTATTCTGGCAACTTTACTGAAACTAACCCTCTGCAAACGCCCATCGATTTGCCAAATTCTCAAACTTTGATCTTTAGACCATGTTACTAATTGATAATCTTTCCCATCTATTAACAATAGTTTTAAAAATTAAATATAAAAGAAAATTAATTCGCACAATTGTGTAATTACTATCATAATTTTCACGCCATTGAAATTCTAACACTAAGTCCAAATGACCCACAAATGTGTGCACAGGAGCCATAACAGAATTGGTATTCCATAAAAGTAAACTATTTTCTCCTCTTCTTAATTGAGGAACTACAACAGTAATTAATCCATCTCCAAAAGGCTGTGCTCCAAATAAAATAATAGCTATAAAACAGCATATCATGATTAAAAAGATGATAAGACAACCGTATATCTTGCTCTCCAAACAGGTGCCGAGGTAGAAATCACACTCACTGGACGAAAAGGACTACATACGTCCCAAAACTATTAAACGATATAGCTTTCTTACTATTTGCTAAATATGTTAGACAATTATTATTTACTTTCACGGTGCAATCTTGACTAGAAGTAGCTAACTGTAAATCTTGGCCTTCAATAGGACTCCAATCCAAACCGTGAATTTTGGAAAGGTGTGCCCCGATGTATTGTATAGGATTTGATGCTTTCTATAACATAAAAAAATGATAAACATTTCAAACAACTAGAATAATAAAAATATGAAATACAGTACTCGTTCATCCCATAACCGTATGTCTCCATCATGTGATGTTGCCAGAAGATGACGTCTTGACTTATTCCATTTTACCTGACTAGCACCAGCTATACAATTTTTTTGTAGTTACACTGTATTATTACCACAATCCTTTACAAAATATAATTTATGAAGTGCCTTACCAACAGCGCACAAAGACACGGCCGGTGTCCGCGACTCTCTAAAGATTTAAGATCAACATTATGTCTAAGTATAACAAATAAAAATATTACCGAATATCCCAAATGTGAACGTATGTATCAATAGAACAAGTTGCCAAACGAAGTGGTTCAAATGGAGACCAATTTAAATCGCTATTTTATATTTAAACAAAATCTTTTAATTTCAGAGACTTAATTGTGACCTGCAAAATACCTTATCACGCGAGTATGAGCCCGCAACACATTTTGAGGAAATATTTCACTTTCTCTGCAAGTTAATAATTCTGTCCTTTGATTACACTAAAATAATATAAAAATTTGTGAATTTGCTAAGTTGTATATTTTAAGTCATCGTTACTGTGATAGCAAAAATTTCGCGTTTATGAGTAGTTGGGTTCCATTCCGCCGATCCAACTTCCCATTTGCTCTGTCTAGCGTGTTTTCTTATAGAATTTAACGGTCTATCCAAGTCGACAATTGACAATGATTTCCTGCTGTAAATTATAAAATTATTCATTTTTTTTAAAAAAAACCCACAATTTTATTGCAACTGCTTACCCAGCTAAAACGGCAAAGCGCCCCGTTTGATCGACAGACATGGTGCTAGCCTAAGTTAATTCATAATTACCGATTGTAGAATAATTATTTTTAATTGAGAACAATGATTGCATTAAATCAGCTGTTTACCTGAAGATCTCGAAACTCAGCTATGATGTTTTCCGTGGGCCACTTCATTGCCATCTTCATACACTTCAAATTTATTAATAACGGGTATAGATTATACTTACAATACTTTACAAAAATTCTTATTTAAATAAAAGAGTTATAAATGTCAAGAGTCCATCGCAAGTTCAAAGATCATGATAATCTAAAGAAACTAGATCAGCTGAACCGATTCAACTGCAACACAGCCGACGAATGTTTGTAGCGGCATTTTCGAAAGAAAATTAAAAAAAAAATACTTTTTAAATTCATAAAGTAAACATTTTATGTTTTTAAATATTAGTAACTTTTAATTTTCAATAAAAATTAAATTATAATTATTAATTAAAACTAACATGATTACAAAAATAAATTCAGTCTTTTATTTTAGAAAGAGCTAGATAGTTCCGCTGTTGTTCTTCAATTTTTTATGCGCAATAACACACATTAAGTAACACTATCTTGATCTCTAGGTGGAGTCGGGCAGTCGGCGCCAGTTGTGGCATTATTATTTTTAGATGCAGCGCACAATTAAAGTAACCTTATCGGTCAGTTTATTTTGAAAGATCAAATGCGTTCATATTGAAATTTGACTAAAAAGTTTACCACTTTAAAGATTGTTCATCTACAAATACTGTAATTTCAATCCGGAAACCTATCTGGCAACACTGGTAAATTATTGAAAAAAGTACTGTACTTTTCTGTAGTATTTTTACCTAATTTTGTTACGGGCTGTTGTAAACTAGTCAAATTTTTTGCTTTTATGGATAGTTTCTTTTGTATAAATTAATTGAACGAACTTTGTAAAGATTACGTAGTAGTATGTTCTTTCTGATTAGGTGATTGATTGATCACAGGCATGTGATTAGAGATGACATCAGCAGGTTGACGAGATTAAAGCGTTCCGTGTAAAAGTTGCAGCAGCGAAAATGTATTCCAGTAACAAGCCCAGAAAAGGAAGCGTTGACAGTATTTGGTTGTCTTCAACCGCAATGAAAGAGATCTGCAAATGTTGTAGGAAAGATTTAGGTTTGATAAGTGGCAATATCGCTTTGGTAGGTTTTAATTTTATTCTATCTCGAAATAATTGACGTAAGGGTCGTTAATTTGTTCTTTTTGTATTCGTTGTAGTTTCGCGGTAAATGTATGGGTTGTCGGCAAAAGATCTGTACGGATTGTGTGGTAAGCAGTTTGTGTCACAAATGCCGAGTCAAACGCTACATTACGTTAAATCCTAAAGAACTAATGAAACTGCCAAGTAAACGTTTGATCGAAATTTCTGCTACACTTCATTTTCACAATCCTCAGGGTTACGAGAAATCAGAATTAGTCCAACTGATTTTAGCGATTTACGGCTGCAAATGGAAAAGACCGATTCCTCAACAGCCTGGAAATTCTGAAGACGAAGAAACACCAGTAATAAATATCAATTGTTAAAAATTATAATCAGCTTAAATTGATGCGTCGTTTATGTAGGTCACTTGCGTTCTCTGCGAAACGGAGCCCGTTTATATGCAACTAGTCTTTTGTCAGAGATGCACCGTTATGCTCAATCAACCTGATTTTCTTATGAATTTACCCGGCAGACAACTGCAGTGTATTTTAAAACTATTAAAAATTCCCGAACAAGATATGAAAGTACGAGAAAAAGGGGAATTGGTAACTCTGGTCTTATCTCGTATTGGAAGTGGAACTCAACTGTGGAAACCACCGTTGCCTCAACAGCCTTCTACTTCGAATCCACAACATAACGACGCACGTGTAATTATTTTTTTTATAGATATTATTTTGCAATATTTTTGTGAAGGAAATTTACTCTGTGAATTACAACATCAATGATTAATTTTAAATAGTGTTTAACAATAAAAATTTATGCTTGTTGTTTTATTTTTTATATGTATTTTTTCTTTCTTAGAATAATCGAGTTCAATCGCAAGATGGTGAAACTGGCGGTATGGAACGGGCCGAAAGAGTTGCCGAAATACAAGACGATCTCATTCAATTATCGGAAACTGCCAGACATTCGTTAGTCGCAGAAGACCACGACTTAGCTAGTGATAATACCGGTCAGCAGCACGGTTTTGGTGCCGAGAGTATTGTAGAACCCGAACCTTCCTATCCACAATATCCTCACATTGAGCACGCTCGAGACATAATTGACGAAGCGACGATTCAACAACTCCGAATTCATCAGTTAAAATCAGTATTGCGAAGTTTAGACGAGGAAACGGATGGTTTCTGTGAAAGGAAAGATTTGATGGACAGGGTGACGGAAGTATGGAGAAACTGGAAGGCTCAAAACGGTTACAAAAAAATTACTTAATGTTTTTTTTTCAGACGAAGTGAATTATTTTTATTATTATTTTGTAAAATGTTTATAGAATTGAGAGAAACTATGGAGACGAATTCGAGTCACGTGAGAGAAGATGAAAGCGATGGAAACGCCGTTGAAGGAAAAGTTGAAGTATTTTTTCCGCGAGACGTTCCCAAATTGAAAAGTTTAGCTGACGAAGATGCTATCCGAGCTTTGAGTGTGCGTCAATTAAAAATGATCCTACAAAAACATTCAGTCAACTATACTGGATGCAGGGAACGGAAAGAACTCGCGGATAAAGTTGTTAATTTATGGAAGGAAGATAAGAAATATAGTAAGTTGTTCCGTACCATTAATAACGTTAATTAAGACTAGTTGGGTTTTTTTTTGCTTTTTTATTTTCTCGTTTCAAGTTAATTTATTTTTGGAACTTTTAGATAGCGAATTGCCGGATGAAGATTTGTGTAAGATTTGTATGGACGCTCCCATCGATTGCGTTCTTCTCGAATGCGGGCATATGGTGGCTTGCACGGAATGCGGACGACAAATGAGTGAATGTCCCATTTGTAGAGAATTTGTGGTTAGGGTGGTGCACACATTTAAAGGTTGACAAGGAAAATTTCGAGGAGAATTTTATCTATGTTCGTTTCAAGGTCCGGCGTGGTTACAAGTGTTGATAATATGCTATTATTATTATTTACTTATTCGTTTTTGAGTTGGAATATCAAGCATTTATCGCTACAAATTTATTTTAAATAATAAATGTGAAGCGGAAAATAAATACGTCCTAAACTAAATTAAAGTTGTTTTCAATATATTTTTTGTTTGTTTTCTTAATTGACTTCTAATTTCAAGATTTTCACTGAGAAAAAGAATTTCTATTAAGAAGTAGTTTTCTTCATTATCTAGTAGTCGTTTTTAAATTTAAGTTGTAAGCATAATTCTTTATTAAAATAACTTTTATTTACGATTTTACGTTCTTCCTTTTATAATAAAGGCCGTAAAAAGCAATTTTGTTTGCAAGACAAATTGTTTTTTTTTTTCATAACGTTAACTGAATTTCTTCGTTAAAACAAATGCTCACTTTGCTTTGATTTTTCAATTTTATAAAAAAATATTCCGTTTAAACGTAACATAATGTGTACATTTGTTGACAATTACTAAATTAGAATTTAAAATACCACCTACTTGATCTTGAAGTTTCGATTTTCATTTCTCCATCGATAATCTTTCACACGAAACCATTTTAAGAACTACCGGTACTGTAACAGTAACCACGAAAGTTTTTTGATATTCCGCCCGCCTTTCAAACGATGAAGGGCTCGACTGAAACTCGCAAAATTAGATTTTCTACTAAAGTTTATTTAATACAAAAATCAAATTAACGGTTGAGTTCATTTGGACTTTCATCGAGGCCTTGAAAACAATGTTAAGAAATAATAATTATACCATTTAACCGGTATTTAACTACAGTATTATTGCACTTTACCCTTGTTTGTATTTAGTTTGAATTTTTTTGTGTTTTGCTTTGAAAATGCAAAATCTGAATAATTGAAAACGTTGTAACAGAACAACTGGAAGAATTTGAGCTTGAAATAAGTTTCCTGGCCCACGTGTCATTAGCTACAGGTCATCGATGACGATTTCGTTTGGCATCCGTTTGTGGCGGATCACATTTCTTCACCAAAACCCTTCTGAGTTTTAACGACGTCAAGCTTCGTATAAAATTATCCGATATGGTAAGCTACTGTTTTCTTGTTGAGTAACACTTCAAATGGTTTTTTGTTGTTGCTTATCTTGTAAAACATTTGCTCCAGTTGTTAAAATTATGTCTTAACTTTTGTTGAAATTCGATATTGCAATTCGTAAACACTCAAAATATTCTTTTCAAATACATTTTCATTCTTATCGCAATCGTTCACACACTCAACTTAGAGGGAGAAATTAAAATACAGTAGCCTACAGTATTCTCGAGATTATGCACACCTAATGGTGTATCAAGTTAAAAGTAGTTTGTTTACAATACATTTTTATCATTTAAAAGACAATTAAAATTTTATACTAAAGTTATGAAAGGTGGAAAGGTTACAAAGTATTCAATGTTAACACAGTTTGGCCCTTTGGGTTACAATCCTTTACTTTTTCATCTTCGACATGTGATATTATTATTAATTTTATTCAAACATTCTAACTGCAACATAAAGAGTCAAATTTAAACAGAAGGCGTTGTTTTAAATAATATTATCTCTCTTAAGGGATTGATTTTAAAAGAATAATGTCGTTAAAATATTAAAATGAAAATCTATCTGGTAAAATCTGTCATTTTAGAGAAAAATAAAAATTATTACTTGAAAACACCTCGGATGGCCGAGTCTAAAAACGCTTATTAATAAATGTACTATTTCTAGAGAAAAAACTAATTAATACGGTATTATTATAAATTTTAAAAAGTGATAAATACATTTAAAAATACATTTAAAACTAATTTAAAAATACTAAAAAAAATAATTTATTTATCTATTCATACTAAAAAAACTAATTTAATACAACTTTTGAAAATAATATATAATTCCTTACCTTCGCTTGTACTGTACGGTGAAAAATACCATTACAGTATTAAATCATGATGTGCATATTAATACAGTAGGTCTATTTATTTTTATTAAAAAATAGTTAACTTTAAAATCGTAGTTACATTGATATTAAAATCAGTATTAAACTTAATTTAGGCTTACAATAAATTAAATTGTATAAAATTATAAGTTATCTCAATTAAATCCGCGGTTAAAATTATTATTAAGATGGAAATGAGTTTAGCAGCTGTACTTAGCAAAGAGATAGACCCCGGCTATATGCACCGCCCCTGGGCAACTTATAAACCTATCAATAAACCACCAAAAATTACAGCTGTTGTGTATTCTGGAAAAAACATTATACTGTACTTGAAAGCAAACGAACATTTTCTCTTCATTTTTTTTTTTTTTTTTTGTTTATCTTCTCACGACTAATTCGTCTACCACCATCAACGCTGTCACCTAATACTCAGGTCAAAAAAGGTTAACCAAGAAAAAATGTATATCATCGCCTAAAAATAATGTAAAACTACATAATTATACTGTATATGTTTCACTATTATGCTATTTATAAATAAAACGTGATATTTCAAAAAAAAAAAAAGAAATAATATTTTATTTCAAATACCGGTACCGAGTTTTTTTAATACAATTTTATTAAGTAAATTTCACATAATTTTTATTTATGTTTTTAATAATGTTTATTGGTTGGACTGAAAGTTCTTAAAAAGTAATGAAATAAATAAATTTCATAAATAACAAAATAAATCAAATTTAAATGATTAAAATCTTGGTACTTAAAAAAAAAAATCACTTTTGAACAATATTATTTTATCGAACGTAAAAACAAATTTTCTATATTAAAACACATCATTAAAAAAAAAATTCGTTAAAAAATCCTTAGGCCTACTGGTTTTGCTGAAATTTATTTATTTGGAGCCGGAACTTTAAATCTTCAAACAGAACTTAAATAAGAAAATCTGTACTTATTTTCAGCCGGTATTTTCTAAAATAATTCGTTTATTCTGCACCAAGAATAATTGGTACCGGATCCAATACTGTATAAGTAGGTTTTAGTATCAGCTGCACATTTTTCAAAGCAAAAGAGTTCTGTTCCCGATCTTAATTGACTTTTCCGACGTCACCATTGACTGCGAACGGGGCGTATTTTTGTGTTTTACATATGTAAAAAGGTTGTTTGCAGCCAAAACCGAGCCGGAATTCATATTTAGCGCGCGCAATCAGCATTCACAATCGACATAATTTAAGTAGTCGTTAATGTTTGCTGGCTAGAGCATCGTGTCAAAAGACGAAAAGAGAGAGGAGAGATCTGTGAATTAATTAGAAGAAGGAACCACACCCAGCCTGTTAAAAATGACGGGTAATTTAGAATAAAAAAATAAAAAAAAAAAATGATGAAAAGAAGAGAGTAAAAAAAGAACAATTGTGGAAAGAAGATGCGCATAATATGAAAGTGATAAAATGCGAATTCGGTCTCCGCCTTTTTGCCTGCCACAAATATATTAGTTGAGAGAAAGAAAAAAAAAAAAAATGGAGCGTCCTCGTGTGTGATCTATGCATTGCGTAATGTTTTTTTAATCAACATCATGCAATAAATTCCCATGATACCTGCTTGTCTGCGCAAATTATGCTATTTAAATAAATAAAGGCGCATGCCAGATTTTCAACCGACGAACACGTTACTTTTATTTTATTTTTCCATTTATTTTATATTATTATTATTTTAAAAGAAAAAGAAAAAAAAAAGTTTTTTCTTTTGGATCACCTACGCCCTCTTGTAAGGATTCTTGCGCATTTCTTCGAAATAAGAAGATAAGTCGAGAGGGTCGAAGGTTAACTGGGCGCAGCGCAAAAAAAATAAGTTACTGTCCTTTTATCACTAAGCGACTGAAGTTGATCAACTGGGATACAAACTCATTACATGTATTAAAATAAAATTTATAAATCGTTTTTAATTTCAAGCAAAAATGAAATTTATTTCTTGCAGGCAAAAATTAATATTAAGCGCAAAGCGCGTGTAATAAATGGCAAAATTAAATTAAATTTCAAAATAAATATTTAATTATACTTTATAATACAGTGCCGCTATAATTACACGTATTACTAGTGCACATGCAGCAATTGATTTTTTTAACATACGGTATAAAATTTTCTGTTTTAGAATTTTTAATTTATACCAAGTAAATATTTAATTTTAATGATTTTTTTTTAAAAAAATTATGCATTGTACGAGTAATAAAACAAACAAAAATGTAGCTTGCAAGACAAAAGATAAAATATCGAGTTAAATACTGGGTAAAACGAACTCTGTATAACAAAGAAATATGGATAAAAATTGGGAACGCAAGGTGAAAGTGGCTATAAATCGGAAAATCTGTCTAACCCGGAAACGGAAAGCAATTTTAGTACGAATGTTGTAAAAAAAAAAACTGGCCAAAACGAAATATAAAATATAAAAATGAAAAAATAAACTTTACATAATCTTTATAACAATGTGTACCGTAATGTTTTTTTTTATATTCTTAAAAAAAATAATTACCGGTTAATACAGTACACAAATTAGTTTTTTTAAAAAAAATTATCATTTGAAACTGCTTTTAAGTCTTGATATAGTGGTTTTTATGAAATGGAATATTGAACGGTTATTTATAAAAATAATATCGAATTTGAAAGCGAGCGCCACTTAAATTGTCTTCCGGTTTCTATTTTCTACATTTTCGGTATAAATTTCCCATATCATACAAATGTTATTTTAATTTCAAAATATTCCAGAAATGACTAATAAAAATTGCGCAAACTTTGGTAAACGAGACTCAATAAAACTCCTTCCAGAAAATGGGGAGTATTTTAAAATAAAAATATTTTTTAATAAAAAAAGAAGTCTGCAAAAAACCAGTAAAACTAAAGTTTCTTCAATTGCAAAATAAAGAAGTGCTTACTGCATAAAAAAAAAATTTGCAATTCCTAAAATAATCTTACTTATTTAACTTATTTTTAAGTTCAGTCTCAAGAATATTTTTTAAAAAATCGGGTTGTTAGAAACACCGAGACTGACAGTAGAATAAAATTTGAGATAAAATCTTAAATAAAAGTTATGATAATAAACAATGAGTGAATATTAAGTTAAAAATGACATATTTTTGTTAGTTAACATAATAGTTGAGTCTTTTTTAAAAAATTTTGTCTTGAAATGTTTGATAAAATCATATAAATATTTTTTAAAAAAGGAAGGAAATCGTATTATCCGCATGTTTTAAAACTAGCTTTTAAAATCTAGTTTTATTAGCATAATATAAAAACAAGCATGCACGTGCGCATATTAAGCGATTATCTGCTTTTATCCACCATTAATTCGGTTATCCGACTACTTGTTGATCCCAACAGAGTCTGATAAGAAAACTTCTACAATTTGAAGCAAATGTTCCGCGCTGATAAATTATTCGATTTACTGATACCCGTTGTCGTTTTCTAGAACCGAAAATATCAGCAAACAGCTTAACGCGGTTTCGATCAGCGCGGATTCACTACTATAGTGTGTCCTTAAATTAACGTAGTTTTTAAAAAACGAATAAACAAGTCAAATTTTAATAAAAATGAACTATTTTTTTTATATTTACATACAACAACACCTCCGATTTAATAATAAGAAACAATTTTTGGATTATGACCTCTACAACTGAGTCGGCACGTAATAATGCGCTCAAGGAAATTTGAGGAAATTTGC
>JAQGAY010000818.1:0-19833 GCA_034698085.1 Polydesmus angustus | reverse complement strand
CACACACACACACTCGCCGCCTTCAATATCCCCCCTTCCCACTCGTTTAATTGTTTTTTTTTTCTCCCTATTGACTTGCATCATACATGTTCGTAAATTAAAAAGTTAAGAACGGAAATTAGGAAGAGATTTATTGGTTTTTGTGTTATTTCGTGCGAAAACGTCAACGTTATTTCTGAGTGGCTTACAAAATGTTATAGCCTACTGTATGTACTGTAGTATGATAAACCTCAACAAAATATTTTTTTTGTATTAAACTGTACGTAAATGAAAGAAACCTCTATTGAATGAAACATCTTTAAAAGTATTTTTCAATTTAATTTACCGTAAATAAGGGTCACTTTAACGACGTCTTATTTTTTGCTACAAAATTGTTAATTCTTCGATGCTTTACTATAAATTACAGAAAGTCGTAGATGTAATTTTAGAGATGTCTACCACATTTGAAGAATTGTTGTATTATTTAATTTGATAATACATAATTTAATTTAAGTATTGTTTGAATTTATTTTTGAAGTTAGCATTGGAGACAGTTAAGTTAATTTTATCCAAAGGCAACTCTACCGGTATTGCTTCAAATTTTTGTAATACATATTATTAGAAAATGATTTTAGTATTCATTTGCAATTTATGTTTTTGAGTTGTAGTACTACAATGAAACATAATGTACAGTTGTCTTTTTTTAAAAAAATAATAATAATTGAAAAATAAGAAAAAAAAACTAATTGAAATTTATTGATTAATTTTTTTATGATTATTATTTTTGCTTTTATTTCCGCGGGTAATATTTACGTGACATTTAGGTTTTTATTTGAGATTTAATTTGTTAAAAAAAATTTAATCGCGAGGGGTGGAGGAAAAATTGTGCAGGTTGTTTTATTTATTTTTTTTAATTTTTATTACTTTGTCAGCTTCGTTGAATATAAAGATAACGCGAGACAATATAAACAATCGCTTTCTCTTATTTTCTCAACGGAAAAATAAATGACAAAAATCGAGGGGGAAAATAATGGGTAAAAGAAAGCTTTTTTTTAAAAAATAAAAGGATTTAACGTTAATGATATAACGGATTTAACAGGAGCTAACCGTATCAGCTTTTCCCTTGATTTTCGATTCCAAAAAGTCGAAGGAAAGAATGAAAAAGAACAGGAAAAAAAAAGTTTTGTTTCTGTCAAGTTAAAAATATATCATTAATTCTTTTTTTTTTTTTCTTGTTCTTCCTCTCGTCTCATCTTACTTTCTTAATGGAGTTGACTCGAATTTTCAATATATGCAAAAGTCTATCTATTCAGCAAAGGAAACTGCTTTATCTCATCTTCATTTCTCATTTTTATACCTCAGCATCTTCCTCCATCCAGCATCCCTCTCTGTCACCCCTTCGCATCTCGCACTGCGCAATGTATTTAGGTTATAAAAAAAAAGTTTCGAATCTATCAAAAGGGTTTAGGAGTCATTTGTTAGCCATATATGTATCTCTCTCGTTTTTTTTATTATTTTGCTTTCTCCTAAGAGTTGTATTTTGCTCCAACTTCTGTTTTGAGTTTATACGCCGGAATATAAGAATGCAGCAAACGACTTTTATTGGGCCCAAAGGATTGCAATATACATCCGACCCTCCACCCCACTCCATCATCCCTACCTCGAACATTACGGAGATACTACCTAGTTTTTATATACATGGAATATTGTGTTTTTTTTTTCTTTACCACATTTTTTTTTTTTTTTTTCTGCTTCTTTTTTGTCTACTCTTCGCCTCTTGTTATTATTATTGGTCGGGCGCGAGACGAGACTTAAACCAAAGTGTAGATGAAGGTGAGGGGTGGAGTGGAGTTGGGTAGGAGTAGGAGGAAGTGATGATGATGATGATAAGTCAGTTGTAGAAGATGATGAAGCGAATAAAAGATAGGAATCAGTATAAAGGGAAAAGAAACGTTTTCCCATTGTGGAATTGGCTTCTCTTTCTTTTTCATAACCTTCCCTCCTCTCCCTTTACTCTCACTCACTCCCCTCAACTTTTCTCTCCCCTTACTTTGGATATTTATTATTTATAGTGAGGCTCTCTTTTTTTTTTTTTACTTCTTCTTCTTTCGCTTTCATCTCTATTCTTATTTCTCTTCACTCCATTTCGAATTTAACGATAATGTAAGCTGCGTTCTCACTCTTACAAAATAACTAATAATCTGGAATTAGTCAATTTGATGGAGGTTGATGCGCCGTACTGTGTGTCGATCTACCTTAATGATTGCATTATCTTCTTCGCTTCAACACCTTTTGTGCTGCTTTTCTTTGCAAGTTTGAAGTGGTTGCAAGTTTGAATCGAAAGTCAATTAGAAGATGTTGAATGAGAATAGAGCCAGTTTTGTGGTATGCAGTTGTAGAGATTGGTATGTTTTGATAGTATGCACCAAACTTTGAAATTATAGCCGACGTAATACGTGATATTACTGGTAAATTATAGTCAAAGAGCCAGAAATGAGTAATCAGAGTAGAAAACTGGGGGTTTTTTTAAGTTTTATTTTGAAAAAGAATAATCAAATGATAGATAGAGGCAAGGGAAAGAGGGAAAAAAGCATTTCAGTAAAAAAAAAATTCAACTAATGTGAGGCGAATTTTTTTTTTAATATTAATTTATCAAATTGTCCTAAATTTAAAAAAAAATTATTAAAACTTTTGTAATTTATAAGTTTAAAGAAAATTGTGATTGGATGATTAGAAGAAGTAACGTGCGTCCTTAAAACTACGAAGCTTTTAAAAAGCGAATAAACAAGTCAAATTTTAATGAAAATGAAATAATTTTTTAATATTTCCATACAATAACACCTCCGATTTAATAATAAAAACAATTTTTAGAATTGAACTCTACAACTGAGTCGGCACGTAATAATGCGCTCAAGGAAATTTGAGGAAATTTGCATTAAGCCTATGGGAGATGCCGGCACGTGCCGAGATGCAGTCGGCAGGTGTAAGCTGGAAGTCCGCAAAAAGCTTTAGCCGTCAAAGTGAGCGCCTGAGCACGTTTACATGTGTCGACTCAGTTGGAGAGGTCATAATCTAAAAATTGTTTTTTATCATTAAATCGGAAGTGCTGTTGTATGTAAATATTCAAAAATTAATTCATTTTCGTTAAAGTTTGACTTGTTTATTCGCTTTTTAAATGCTTCGTAGTTTTAAGGACACACGTTATATAGCCCAAAATTTGTGAACATTTGGCCTTTTTATACGAGTTGTGAAGCGTGTGTTTCTACGTACATAATTACTTTTTTAGTATTTAATTGCATTCTTCGATTTGTGAATTTAAATTGATGCTATAAATACTGGCAAACTGAAAAATAGTATTAAACAAACTTTCCGAATTTAATTATTATTGAATATTGTAATTTACTTTGTTTTTATTGTATTCCATTATGAGCATAATTTTGTGTAAATATTAGTATGCCGTAATTTTTTTTTTTTATACGAAAAATGATTTCTTATATATTTTTCTGCGATCTGATTTAAACTTCGTCGAACTAATTTAGAAGCGGTTTGTTTATTCCTTCATTATTATTATTTTTTTTTTGTTCTACGTTTGCGTCGCATGTACGTAAATCGACTTGACTGTTGAATTAGCTTTGCATAATTTAACATGCTTTTCTTTCCATGGCTTTTTCAGTTTTAATCAAAGATTTTTTTTTTATATATATTATTTTTGAAACGGAAAAATGGATGAATTGTTTATATTGTTTGAGGCGTATTTTGATATATATTTAAATTATTCGGCTGTTTGTTTAGTATATATTTTTTTTTATTGATGTGGGGTTTCAATATATGAAAATAATTTTGGAAATGAAGAATCGCATTTCGTTAAGTGATCTGGTAGCACCGCTTCGACTCCACTCCGCTCTCCTACATACTTTTAAGTAAATTTGCTTTTGAATTGAACATTTTTTTTTTTATGTTTATTTACGTCGAGTTTTAAATTATTAATGGAATTAATTTATTTTATGTTTTTTGTTCTCTTCTTGTAGTGCTATCTGATATCTTAATCAAACTTTTTTTTCAGACAGAAAGGGGGGCGGTTGCATTTTTGATGTTTTTTCTCGTTGTTCCTACCTTTTTGTTAAATAATTTATCGATAAAAATCGATAATTTTGGAGATAAAGTATTTTTATTCTAATATCCATCGGGAATCGAAGATAAATATGCGATTTTTTTTAAAAAATAATATCATTAAAAAAAAAAGAAACTTAGAAGCACTATTGGGGAAACTGTTTTTCATTATACGGGAATTTTTCATATTTTAAAATACCGGGTAATAAATAATTAATTATAATAAATGCAGATTATATTGATCAGCAAAACATTTAGATAACTACAAAAAAGACATAAATGACGAGATGTAATTTTCTCGTTATACTGTATATATTTTGGATTGACGCTCTGGGCAAGGCAAGCAAGTTGCGCCGGCACTTTCCTCCGTCAAAATTACTAATTTTGAATAAATATAGTCAACTGTAGAACAATATTTTAAATTAGATAACGCCAAATAATTTTCGAACATCCACTGTTTTTTTGCATATGTCGCCAGATGGTTGCGCAAGTCCTGGCTAAATTAAAATAAAAACAAAATTAAGCTGCAATTTCTTTTGCATTTTAAATTAATATTATATTACAAAAATTTCCGTTTATGTCGGAAGTTTTCTCTAGGCGAAATTCGCGCAAATTGAAATCATAAAAGAAAACAAAGGGCAGTCGGCTACCCATGCTTTAAAAGTTCGCATTTATAAATTCCGCGTTGATAAAACTCGCGCAAATAGAAAGCCAACTTGCCGAGTGTTTCCGATTTTCTACTTTAGTGTTGTTTTTTTTTTTTTTTGTTTATTCACATATTTATTTATTATTATTATATTTATCATTAGACTCGTCCAAATAAATACTTATTAATCTCGAAAGCTCACACTTTGCTCTAATTTTCCCAGCGTTAACAAAAGTTTTGTTAATTAAATGTTGGAAATCGTAATTTACATTTTTATCTCTAGTTTTTATTATTTTTCCTGATTTCGCATCATCCATTAATTTTCCGGAGTTCCAGTTCCTAAATCGCCTCGTTTCGCTAGCAGTTCCGCCCCCCGAACGACGAATGAATGAAATTGTAAAATGTAGCTGAGTAGACAGAAATTGAAGGTTTAGCGAGAGACAGAGATAGAAACACATTTGCCGGCGTAATAATTGCGTATCTTTAGAGAATTGATAGCGAATTATTCTCGTTATCTTCGAATAATTTTCACTCGAATACGTTATGCATCGAAGCCACGTTCCCACCCGCTCATTCCACCCTCATCTCCCTTGCCCATAGCAAATGAAGGGTAAGGGAAACTGAGACAAGTAATCCACTATAGTACTGCATTTTGTTTTCGTTCTTCAAGTGCGAGTGTAACTTTTCCGAGATTTTTTTTTTTTTTTTGCCTTCGTTCATCTTTTTTTTTTCTTCTTCTTTCTTTCTTTCTCTCACTCTTCTTGTTCAAGATGTTCAGTTTGTTGAGTCGTGACGAAATTTTCCTATTCATTGAGTTTCATATTTCACTTTCTTCGTCTTCCTCGAGCAACTTCACACATAAATTCGAGGCAGAAGCCGAGTGAGAGTAGATTTTTACTTCCACCTATACACTACCACTATAGTACTTCTTTTTTTTTATATTCTCTTTTTTTTTTTTTTTCTTCTTCCTTTTTCTCTTTTGATTCGTCGCCATCTTAGTTTCATTTTTCGGCCGATCTCACACGTCATCTTTCTCCTCTAAATACATAAGAAAAACAAGGCTGTTAATATTCATGAGACGGGATTATCAATCAACAGACAGCCTCCAACCCCTTTTTTTTTTTTTTTTGCTTTCTTTCTGCCTTTTATTTTTTTTTTTCTTTTCTTATTTTAGTTTTTTCAATATGCAGTATATAATAAAAATATAACAAAAACATGGCAAAAAGAAAAAAATAATAAAATAATGTTAAGGCTTGATTACACTGGAAGCTATCCAACACCCACCGAAGATTATGCGGAAACATTTTTTTTTTTTAATCAAATAAATTCGATTTATCCTGCTGCGACGATGACGTCATCTCCGCTTTTTTTTACCAGTGATAAATGCGCTTTCTTTTAATTAAATTGTGTTATTGCAGAATTTTAATTTCAATTAAGTTCGGCCAGTCGCGTCGTGTTAATATTATACTCCCCGCAGTTTTTATTATAGGCTAATATTTTTATTTTTTGGTTATTTTAGTTTTCTTTCGACTATCGAAATTAGAGAAGATAAAATAAGGGAAATTTATTAATACAGTATTTACATTTCTAGGAATTTTGGAAGTTTCTTTTTATTTATTAATATTTTTTTTTTACTTTCGTTTTATTTTAGTCTGGTGATATTTGACTTTTAAAAGACTTTTTTTGGGGGTTTATCTGCGAAATAGAAGTCGGTTTAAATTTTTATGGAAATGATTCGCAATGTAATATGCGTGAAAACGGCTTAAATTCACTTTTCGAATTTTCGTATTTGCATCGAGGATCAAAACGAACCAGCATAGAATATAAAAAATATTGTATAAGCAGGTGATATTTGCACTAAACTTTAGTCTTTTTTCACTTACATATACATCTAAGTGGTGATCGAAAGAAGTGTTACCCAAATATTGAAAACTCGCAAATTATAATAATGGCTTCAATGAAAATGATAAATAATTCTTCTTTTTCACGTTCGCTGTTTTTTTCGGCTGTTGATAATAATTATTTTTATCATTTTAATTCAGTTTGAGTTTTTAATCAATTAAAGTAAAACACATACGGTACGCCTAAACAATAATAAGTGAGTTTTATATCTTTTTATTGTCTATTTTTATTTTATTTCAAAATCGATTACAAAATAGCCTAAAGATAATTCATTTTCAACTGGGTAATTTTTAGTAAACATTCCAATAAAACATTTTGCTATTTTGATTAGTGTTTTATTTGTTAAAAATCTAATGCTTTAACTTTTTATTTTAGTTACTCCGTATTTGTGTTGTATAAACACAACATTTGTTTACAAACTTATTAAAGAATTTTACAAAAAGATGAACTTGTAGGCCCTAATAATTGTAAAATTATTTCATTTTTATTTTATTTTGCTGTTTTACTAATACAGTAAGAACCATTATAATATTATATTTTCTATACAATATTTTAATGGTATTAATTGTAATTTAGCGGTTCTTTTTGTTAGTGGAGTTCACGCCAAATTTTTATTTTTACGTTCAATGTCTTCAGAGTTCAACTACAGCGTATAAGTAAAAAAAATAACAATTTCTGAAACAGACTCGAAAATGAAATGAAGATATAAAAAAAAAAAAAAATGGTGAGATGAAAATAGGGAAGTAATATAAGCAGGTTTCTTAGTAAGCGAATCATTCTGACACTTTAAGATGAACTACCCCGATCTTTATTTTTTCTAGATACATGTACATGTACCTTAGAGGAAGAAGAAATTTCTTCTACCTTCTTTACTTTATTATATATCCATCTTCTACCCCATCTGCTTTTCTCTCTTCATCCCTCGTGTCTCAGTGGCGGCGAAAATCGCATTTTTTTCAGGTGAACAACGATATTTCATGAATTTACGTGCTCCAATATTTTCCATTTTTCTTTTCCGCTTTTTTTTTTCTTTTTCCACAGCTTCATTTTTTTTCTTCTTTCTCCCTATTTGCGCGTGCGAGGATGTGTATGTATATATTTTTATGTTAAATTGAATTTTCCTTTACGTCTTACATTACCGTGTATTTTTTATTTGAGAATGTACAGCGTGGCAAACGTGCAAATAATAATCGCACAACATTGTGACGTGCGTTTGTTTATGCACGTGTCAAATGTCAACGAAATTTACGTCTTTTGAAAAAAAAAAATATTTTTTTTTGTGAGGGCAGCGTTATGAGTTGTGGGTGAGGGAGAGTGTTTGCGTCTAACTCTTTTATCTTTTTATTTAAAAGAGAGTCGAAGGTGGGTGAAGGGGTGGATGCCGAATATACTGTAAACAAGCTTGGGTGTTTCTTTTTTTTTATTATTTCTATACTTTATATTTTTTTAAGGGATATTGTTCGCACGTACAAGCCAGCGATGTATATGACGCATGCACTGTGCGAAAGTAAACGGCGAAAAAATGGTTGTTTGGAAAAAGAATTCAGATTCATCAAATATTCGAACGCGCACCGCTGTATGCGGTTTTGGTTGGAGAAATACGGTGCACAGGTAGTAACCCTACAGACTTAAGCACGGAAATAGGTTCTGCCAAAACCGATTCTAAATCAAATCTACATTACATAAGGCTGGCTAAATTTTAAGAGCGTGGTATTTTACTTCTACTGATTAAATTTATTTTAAAAATACTCATACTGTATTTTAAAATTGAATTATCTTATTAAGAGTAGAAGTACAGTAATCATGTTAAACTGGAAGTAGATAAACATAAACTATTACTGTACTGTAGTTTTATATTACCGTATATAAATATTAAGAGTTATTAAATATAAGATTAATATACAATTGTTTTATTACTTTGACGACTTAATAAAGAACGCATAACAAGCCTTAATATTCCGTGTGAAATATTTTAATTATATTTTATAATCTACGAATAATAAAATAGGTTTTTTTAGTTTTGACTTAAAATAATGTTTGAATATTAAATTTTGTTTCATGTAGGTTATCGTGAATGGAATTAAAATAAATAATTTCTTTTTTGCACTTATTATTTTTAAAATGAGAAAAATAAATTTTACGAGTAATTTTCTAAACCAAATTTTATTGGTCCTTAAAACGTAAAAATTGTGAACGTTACGTCTGGTTTTTAGGCTACTCATTGATTTAACTGAGTTTTTCCCCCGCAGTCTAAAACTTTGATCAAAAATTTTTTGGTTTTTTCCTAATTTTAAAAGATGAGCTTTGATGTGTAGAATGTCTTGATATACAGTGCGTAATTCCATTTTGAAATAAATTTAATACGTCTGGTTTTTTTTTCATATAACCTTCGAATGTAGTCGATAGTTGCATTCAATCTAATAAGCCACTATTTATTAATTATCGCTTTTTGTTGTTTTATTATGTTGTGGGAGAAATAGTCACGATTTTTGGCTGAATATCATTAAAATTTGATTAAATCAAAAGTTTATATATTTTTATATAGATGAAAATTAATGACTGCATGGTTAGGGTGAAACGCGAGCCAATTGGCATTCGTTGAACCGCTCAGCAAATATAACTAATGCGTTATTTGTTTATCGTTAGTCATTATGTTGTTTACCTTTATTATGTTAACATGTTTTTTTTTGAAATATACATAATTTATTTGTTTTTCAGGTTCGCCACCAAAGAATCGGCCACTCACGCCATTGTTTCGGTCCATAACACCGACGTGAACGGACAGGCGGTCAAGTGTTCCTGGGGCAAAGAGTCAGGAGATCCGAATAATCAGCAACAACAGCAACAGGTAATTGAATTGCTTTCGGTCTCATCGTTTTATTCCGTCGTCCAATCGCATGCTCAATCATTCGTTCATTAATTAGAGAATAGCATGCGCGTGCGTGGATGCTGTTTGGACGTGGTGGTGGTGTAGGGGGTGATGTAGGGCTCGAAGAGATTGAACTAATCCGACATGGATACTTTTGCTTTGTAATGATTGATGAAGTGGAAGCCAATTCGTGTTTGTTGTCCACTTCCTTTTTCTTCACTCTTCATCTCATTTTGTCTTATTCATCTTCTTCATTTCCTTGTTAACGAGAAGATCACCCCAACATCAGGTGACGGGGGGAGGGAGAGGCTTAAACCACGAATTACGTCGGGGTGACGCTGGAACTCGAGCACCGAGGCAGGAGGGTTTCTTTTAAACAACCGTTGTTTGTTTATATCGATTAATTCTATAAGAGTTTCTAATAGCTCTCTGACCGATTTTCTACTAAAGACAACTTAAAAAGATTTTGTTGTTTGCTATTATGTTGAAATCCGACACAAAAGCTGCATCTCCACTTTGGCATGCAACAGAGTTCTCGCCTGAACCGATAGAATGGGAAGGCGTTGTCGGCACGTGTCCCAAGGTCCTGCCGTATGCCGATTCCAATCCTGCCTCAAAGGAAGCTGTAACCAAGCGCGTAGTGAGGATGCGCTCACGGCTTACAAGCCGACGATTTATGATTTTGTAGCAATTTTTTTTTCAAAAGCTGTGAGCTAAAAGTTGAGTAGTTTAGTGAGGACATACATTTTTCTTGGCAAAGCCGAGAAATCTTACAGCATAGTGGGAATCGGTTTTAGTTATACAAAATAAGTTTTAGAAGATTTGTTTCTTTTTGTGGAATTATTTTTTGCATAGCATTTGAAATAATTGATAATAAGTGTAAAAAAATGAATTTAGGCACAGCAATTAGAAGAAAAATAAATCAATTTTGCTTGTACAGTATTATTGTTATAATAATTATGCATATTAGTACGTCAAAAATTATATTTTAAAATACTGTGCTGCAATAGCTTGCATAAGTTTATTTAAAATTTATTAATTAAACTTTCACAATCCATACCGGGTAAAAGCTTTTAAAATTCTTAATCCGTATACATTTGAAGAGAGTGTTTGTTTACTGCAAATTAAGCATAATAATTATTATTATGGCTTGAATTCAACTTGAAAATTTATTTAAATTTATTCAATTACGTAATACTGTAGTATGCAGGTGTTTTGATATTTATTTTCATTTATATTTGATTATTTTTTTTTATTTGAACTTATTTTATGATTTATTTAAGCTTACTTAATTATTAAGTTGATTTCATTAAATTACTTGTCTAAAATTCAGGTTTTTTAAATTTTAAAGTTAGATAACTAGTGAATAAGGTTAAATTATTTAAGATTATTTACAAAGGGTCTTATTTTTTATGGTGATAGAATTGAAGGGAAAGAAATTAGTTTTTGTTTTTCAACCTGGTTGGAAATAATTATTATCATCGTAGTTTCATGTTTTGACGATAAAATGTTTATTTCTTCGTGAGCACCCAAACTAGCATATCACCCCCTCAATTTTAATTACCGGTAATTTAATAAATACGAAGTTGTTTTTGTTTGAACCGCAAGACTATGGTAACCGGTAGATAGAGTGTTGCGGGGAGGATGAAGGCAATTTTTCTTGGCTTTAATTCTAATTGTTTGAGCATACTTTGAGACGTTTTATCCTAATTGCGTTTGACTTATTCGAAACGATGGTACGCAACGAATCCCTACTCTACTTTTATGCTTTCATTTACTTAGCTTATTATGTATACACGTCGTTGGACGATTGGAGCTGAGTGAACTGCAGCACGCCACGTAATGGCATGGCACATTCTCACGCCAAACGTGGGCTTTTATCTATGATTGCGAAAGGGCTCTGATGTTCGTTCGGTGTCGTCTACGTGTGTCCTTTCCGATCGCGCGCTCTCTTCTTCCTACGTGATTTCCTTCAATAATTAACCGTTCACCCACACGGCTAACCCGTTGACATTTAATTGGATTTATTACCGAACTTGGTTGATGTTGTTGTTGCTGCTCGCTACTTTGCGATTGTTATAAAAGCAAATGGCGTCCGTGAGGTTAGAGACGATGATGATAATTATAACACCGAAGGAGTTTACGATTTATTTCATCTCTTCATCTCACCTTCGCTTATTAGTCGAATGAGAATTCTCATGTGTGTTTATGTTTGGACGGAAAATCTTTTTTTTTTTTTTATGTATAATATCTACCGCGTTTGCCGTGTGAGTATGCATTATTTAGTGCTGAAGGATCAAGTTCCTATCTGCTGCTACTCTCTTACTTGTCGTTGGTAATAACAACGTTTGATGGATGGTGAGATAATTTACTGCAAACATCGTCTTCTATCATTTTGTTTTTCCATATCGTAGGATGTTTAGTTTGGGCCGCCTCAACATTAACGAACTTATGTCGAACACTTTGTCGTCATCGATAAGACCTTCTCTTTTGGGATTACGTCATCTGTATGAGAGCAGTTGCTGGTGAATGCCCATAGCCAGTTATTGCCGTTTTTTTTAAAAAATCGAAAATGTTTACACTCAGGGATTCATAGAACAATGTAATCGGCTGTAGACAATCTTTTTCAAACCTTTTTATACAAAGACGGTGGCAATTTTATTTTATTATTATTATTTTTTTGAAAAAAAAATACCGTACGTCTTTGCAATTTCCGGTGCAAAAACTTTCAAGCTTGGACATTTTTGTAGTATTATGCAGGAACTTCTATTCAACGAGATTTTTGATCTACTATAATTACTTGATTAATAAAAATAAAAAAAAAAATTTAGAAATTAAAAATCGCATTGAAAAATTATCGCGGAAGGAAAAATTTAAGTTGCGGCCCGTTAATACAGATTGAGCCCTTTAATAAAACTTATGTTATTTATTATTGACAATAAGTGAATTGACATTAGGATATCGTGAATTGCTTTAATGATGCAATGAGATGGAGAGAAAAAGAGTAAAAAATAAAATTACTCTTCCTAAGCCTATTAAACCAATAAATGCGGTGAAATGCCCTTTGGAAATATGATTCTGTTGGAGTTGGCTTGTCATTTCCAACCTCACTCGATCTCGTTGACTGCTGTAATTTCCCTAAGGTCAATATTAACAATGTCTCTTCTACTTTCCAGTAATTAATTAATAAACGACAGTGATGATCATGGTTGCCATCTTCAGATATACACTGATGATTTATTTTTTTTTCTCTATCTGTATCTCTCACTCTCTTTTTCTCTCTCGTTCTTTTGACTCAATTTCATACACGTTGATGACAACAACGACAGGATGATTCCATTTAGTAATCAACAGTCACGTGACCTTTTATCCCTCCAAACATAATCTTTAATTCCCATTAACATGTATGTTATCGTTGTCGCCTTAAATTGCTTTTCGTTGTTCGCCAAACGAATATGTTTCTTTCGACGTTAAAAGCATTTCATGTCCGCGCATGCGCAAAAAATAGACAACGCTTTATTAATAAATTTTCTTGTTTACAACTTCTTACGAGAAACTACTAATAGAAACATAGATAGAGACAGATATCAACGGTTGGTAGTATGGAACTTTTTTTTGAGGAAAAGACAAAAAAAAAGGAAACCGATATTGAATGTTAATAGTTTTTTTTTAAAATTTAATTATTAATAGTCTAGAGATTTTTTTATTATTGATCAACGTTAAACAATATTTGTTTGGATATTTAATTAATATTAGGCATGAAATTTTATTGCTGGAGAATATCGTTTAGTTTCCTTTCTTAAACTATTGATTAGAATTAGTCTGCAAAATTTTTAGTGACTTTTTACGTTTAAAACGTTGACGTTTTAGTAGTAAATATTGCTTGAAGCTACTATTAATCATTTAAAATTAACAAAATAACTTTTTTCCGCGCTTTTTCTTTTTCGTGCTCAGATTATTTTATCATTTGCATGCGATTTAATACATTAAAACAGGTAATGTAGAGTTAAAACATGTGATTAATACCGGTACCGTATTGTAATTTCAATCGTCTAAGATGTCCAACTTTTTATTTTTATTTTTTCGTATAGACTTTTTATCATTTAAAATTTATAGGGGAAAGGGGATTTTTTTTTTTTGGTGTTGTTATCTTTAGATATTTTGACGTCTGAAGGATTACGTTGACGATTGACAGTGTTATTAACTTTAGATTGGGAAGTTTTGGGATTAGATATAAATTATTTGAAAATGTAATAAAAAGCTGAATACCGTATTGTTTGATTGAAGGTGGCATTAATATTAGATAATACTCGTAGTTGAAGAAAATGAATTGCTAAATTCGACTAGTTAGGGTTTAATAATAATTTTTAAGTGATTTTGTTGGTCGCTGTAATTTTCATTAATTAATTCTAATAATTATTAATTTATTATGTATTGTCGTTATTATTTTTTAACCTATTTAATTTTTTTTTTCTAGCAAAATTTGGCTGCGCAGTATCCTTATAATTATCAACAGATGGGCTATTGGTACCCTCAAGGATTCCCTCAAATGCAGAGCCAGTTCATGCAAGGGATGCAAGGATACACCTACGGACAATTCGGCTTTCAACAAGGGTACGGAGGGTAAGTTTAATATCTATTCACAACACACATGCACTTATTATACAATTGCAAATATTTTTTTAGAAAATAACTGACAACAAATATCGTCACATTGTGCGTTACTTAGACAACGTGATTTAATTATTGAAAAAAAAAATATTTAGAATTTCAAATGCAACGTCGCAAATCATGATATAAAAAAAAAAGATACACATACGTATTATAAACATATGTGACGACATCGATAAGTTGTAGCGATGATTGTTTGTTCGTTCTTTCCGTTCGTCATTTTATTATCATTTTTTTCTTTTTGAGTTGAATAAATTGCGATGTCTCCTTGTAATTGAACCGAAGTTATTGTTTCGCATCAGTGAGATGATTTATTATGATAAAAAATACGGCAGGTTTCTTAATTTCCAGTTCGATGGTGGTTTCAAGAGTTTTCGCTTGTTACGTGTGGTAAGTTGTAAATACATGTACTGTAGATATTTTTTCGGTTACCTTGGCAACCGACGCCAATCAAAGGCACGTACGTGTTTTCGGTTCACAATGCCGTTTACAATAGACTCAACATTAGCGAAGCCAGAACTTTGCACTCTTCTCTATTCAAAACATTGCTTTAATTTGCGAGTTAATTGCTAATAAATAAGAAACAAGTGCGAGAGGAAGAACAAAAGGATTGGAGGTGATAACGGTTGAAATTGGTGACAAGAAATCAATGAATTTTGCTTTTAAGCCGCATCTATACTGGAGGGTTGGAACAATATCCCATGAAAATTTAATTTAAAAAAACAATCTTGGTTTAATCAAAAATTTTATAGAATATTTTAAATATAAAACTAATTTTTGTTTTCAAAGTTTTTATAGATTTCAATGGACATATAGCCATTGACCAATGATGAATAAATTTCAATCATGTATTTATTTTGGAATTTCTAAAATTTTAACAATTTTCAGAAAAGTCGAGGTGATTTTAACGAGTTATGAGTTATTTCACATTATTTATATCGTAATAATAATAATCTCAATTAAGTTAATTATAATACCTTCTCTTCTAAATTAAGTCGCGGCCCTCGTGAGCCTATTTGAGTTGATAAACTCGCAATAAAACAAAAATAAATAAATAAAATAAATAAATAGAGGTGCAAAAATGCAGGGGTATTTATTTTAAGTAGACTATTTTATATATATTTATGTTAATCGTTTCATTTGCTTATTATTATTTGTTTTAATTTTAAGTTAGGATAAGTTTTAATTTTAATGTAACTTACATTTTTGATTAGTATTTGATGCGTTTTCAGATTGGTTTATCAGAATGGTTTTTACTAATATAACTGAACCATTTTTAAATTTGTATCCCGATTTAAATTTATGCTTTACACCCCAATTTAATTTTATTTATTTTTTTGCTATTATAGCAGTCATCGTTTTAGGATTTTGAATCACTAACTGTTTGGAGATGATGAATTTAGTAGTGTAATTTGTACGTTTGAATGCGGTGGTGGCGGCGTAGCTGCGTTTCGTTTTCTCGAATGCGCTTTTGTGCGTTGATTGTCATTATCACTAATCTTCCCTTTCGATCGTGTTTTGTTGTTGCTTTTATTTTTGCAATCTAATTTGGTTCAAGCGTGTGTTCAGTTTGGTTGGGAGGGAATTGAAAATGTGAGCACCCCCCCTTCCCTTCTCACCCTACCACACACCCCCTGCTGCTGTTGCTGTCTGTTCACTCCACCTCCATTGCGTTTTCTTAAGTTTAAACGTATTGTGTTTTATCTTGTTGTTTCTCTCGTGTGACATTTGCTGCTTTTTTTTTTATTTTTTATTTTCAAGCTTTTTCTATCGTTCGCCTAGCATAGCCGACTTTTAACGGTTGAATTCTTTAATGTTTAGAAGAAGCTTCTTTCACTTCATTCCTCGTCGTCTGCTTTTTATGCTCCCACCGGGACTCATTAAGAATGTTTCTTTTATACACTTTCCAGCTAGAGTTGTGGATTTTTTTTTTTAAACATGATAAAAAAAAACCCTCCCGAAATAATGCGATCAGTACTTGATGAATGTTAAATTACAATCACGTGACAAGGATTTTTTTAGAACGCTTTTTTTTTTTTTCTTTTTCTTTAATATTCTAATTACTCTTGATAAGTTTTTTTTTATTTGAAATATTATTTAGGTTCGTAATTTTAATTAAATTTTTTCTTTTCTATTTGCTTTTTATTTAGATCTTTATCAACCGTAAATACATCGAATGATTAACCTCATTTTTTTTTTAACAAAACGAAAATTTTTATTGTTTGCTTTAGTTTGAATAGTTTGCTCGAGGATATTATTAGTAATTTAGTTTAATTGACTTAATTTTTAAGCGGTTTATTTGGGGAGGAATGGATGGTAGGGAAGTTTAGTGAACGCAGGTGAAGTGAAGAACGTGTGAAGAAAAAGTTTTTATTTGAAGAACGCTCAAGTGTATAAAGTGAATAATAGCGTTAGAAGTGCAGATAAAAAAATATATTTCACTTTTCTTTCCGTAGCATCACTCTGGCTGAGAGAACGTTTTTAGATAGAGCGAGAAATAGATCAGGAGTGGAATGAAAGTGGGAGAAAAAAGTGTGTAATAACTAATTGAGTGTGAGTAAGGGCGGAGAACACGAGTCAACAATTAACTTTGCTTTCTAATTGCCTTGTAGAGTTGGCATAAATTAGTCCATCACTTACTCCCCCATTTTGGAAAGCTTTAAAAAAGTCGTCTTTATCTCAGTTGGAAAGCGTTTGAAGAGGGGTGGGACGTTAAGTGAGGAAACGCTTTTTTTTTTTCTGTGTGTGTGTGCGAGTGCACTTAATCTTTTCTCACCCTAAACCACCACCCTTTTTTAAAGCCATCACCACCACCTTCCTCATTTCCTTAATGATATTCTCCAAACAAGACTTTTTCTTTCCCGCAATTGTGATTGATCAGCGCACCCCTCTACGCACAAACCCCACGCTCACATAATTATCAAAAAATCATCCACTCACGATGAAACAACTTTTAATTAATTCTTTTTAGATAATGAAAAAAAAAACGTTTTTTCGAAATCGACTGTTATTTTGACTTTGATGTTTTATTTCCTATTCCTAACGTAGTTTTAAGTAACGCGGTTGTTTTTATTATTATTATTATTGTTAAATATTTTTTTTTATTTTTAGGGTTTGTTTTAAGCTTTATTTATCATCTCATTTTTTTATTTTGCCCGAATTGTTTTCTTTAGTTTTACGGTTCACGCTTTTCACCTATTTATTCATTTATTTACGAGCGTGCGCGCCGTGCATAAATCTGCGGCCGAGGCTACGGCGAGCTCGCATGCCAAATGAGCGTTTCAAGCGGCGGAAATGGAGCCAGATATACATGTTGCATTATGCCGTGGAAATCAATTCCATTTCCTGCGCCTACTCGCGCTCACAAACCGTCGTCCACAACGAGGGTCGCCAAATAAATTTTCCTTAAGTCATCACGCGATATGTTCACTATCGGTAACAATCCTATCAAAACCCTACTTCCGCTCACTTTTTAACGCACGAAACTCGATTTATTCAATTTGGCCTCGTATTTTGTTGCGTTTTATTTTTATATCTTTTACAAGCCTAAATCAAATCGTTTTTATTAAATTTATTTATCTTTATTCGCATTCTTAATTAGCAAAAAAATTGGTAAATGGTGAGTCGGTATATATTTTTGATGAAACAATTGATCAATATAATTATTATTATACACTTTTAAAACCACTCTATAATTAATTGTTCATAATAAAGTAACATCGCGTTATTTGTTGATTCTGCGCAAAAGTGTAAAATATGGGTAATTCATTGTTACCACACTATGTTTATGAACTGCAATTGAGGTGTAGTTTATTATTATTATTATGTACGTAAACATTTTGGTTGGGAATTACTACCGCAGGTATTTTTTTTTTTTAAATAAATTTCTTTTCTTAATTTTGAAACTTAAAAGCAATATTCTCTAATTTTCTTTTCTTAAGTAGTTTGATAAGCTGCATTCAGAAACAAATTAAAAGTTATACTTAAGCCCAAAGTCAAAAGTATTATTGCAAGGGCAATTCAAAATATTTTTTGAGCTTCTATTTTTTAAGTGAACATAGTCCAAGAAGTTTAAATTTTGAATTGTACTTGCAATAATACTTTGGACTTAAATAGGACTTTTAATTTGTTTCGGAATGCAGCTATTAAAAATTTCTTTTATCGGTATTTATTCGGGTTAATATTTTAAAATTTTATTATTGCTCCAAGCGCAATATACCACACAATACATAATTTTAGTGCAGTGGCAGTGAAACAGTGACTATGATGTTAGTTCAAAAATACGGTAAATCTTGCTCCTGTATTTGTAATTTATAAGTAGGTTAATTTTAAATACTGTACTGTAGCCGATTATTATAATTGATAATATATTTTTTTAAAAAATAGAGGTTAGGATTTCGTTTATTATTTTTAGTTTTATCTTTGCGGTTAACAAATTTTTTTATTCCATACCGGTACTTTTTTTTTTATCTATTTATAAATTGGGAAGGGGAACTGAGCTATAAATATTGCGAAATAAACGAGTTAAGTACAATAAAAACGATTACAGCTTTTATTGTATTTGTCGCGAATCTTTTGTTAAACTCTCGCAAAGCCCAGCATTTTTTAAATAGCGATTGCTCATCATTTGCCAATTTAAAATTCTACGATCATTTTCCCCCCAGTTATTAGCGGTTTTGTGATTGTAGGTTGCATCGATCACGTGACTCGATTTCATTTTACTCGGTTCGTTTTTTTTTTTTTTTTTATTTATTTATTTTTTGTATCGAGAATAAAAAGGTTGTTTGGAATCGCGTGTTTTCCTCCCCTCAAATCTATTTCGTTTTGTGTTTGTATTTGTTGTTGTTGAGGGGGGTGAATATCTATGATAATAATTCATCTGCTGATGCAATTTTTGCTCGTTGAAAGAAGTTTGTTCGTTTATTATCATCAACCCTATTATGTCGTAGTCGCATTTTCGGTGGAAATTGCTCTCTAATTTATATCGATATCGGTGTCAGGAGGGGTGGAAGGACTACTACTCGATTCAGCAGTCCGTCAATGGAGGGTGGTTGCGTGGGAGAGGGATTAAGTTTGAGGCCGAAACACCGAGTTAGGTGGCAGGAGAGAGTGGGCGAGAAATAATCGCAAATTTTTCCAGTTGGAATCGTTTAGCCTCAGTTGTCAAGCCGCCTTCATAACTCTTCAAAATGCTTAGGATTATAACAAACAACCAACAACTGCTACGCTAGCTGCACATGATATATTAATGAATGGTATTGCGAATGAAATGCCTCAAAAAAGTTCCAACTTGATTTTGCCTCTAGATGACAATCTGAACATACGAAACACGTAAAGTTGATTACTTATTGTTTAAGTTGTTTTTCTTGCTTTCAAAGTTTGTCGATCTAATTTCGAAGCTTTATAAATATTTTTTCTTAAAAAATCTGAAATTTAATGAAATTTACCGTAATTAAAGGCATTCTATTGATTTTAAAGAAGTAATTTAGTACCGTAATGAAACAAAATTTTCTGTGCAGCGAAGTTTTTCTAATCGTAGTGAAGTTTTTCGCGTGTACAATCTTTTCAGTTCTTTTAACGCCACTCTTAAAATTTAGGAAAGATTTTGTTAACAAAAAACTAAAAGTATACGCACTCGTATACCTTATTTTTTTTT